>OY540802.1:1441566-1626188 GCA_961205885.1 Ptychoptera albimana | reverse complement strand
CTGAGCTGTAACTCTACCGAACAGGGTATACAGAGCCTGGTTTCGCGAGGGGACACCAATTTTTGTTTGAAATTATTTTGTAAGAGAAATGATAGTTTGCGCATGTCGGTTAATGGCCGCAATAAACATTTGGGTCGCTCACAATGGTGATGATTACATGGAGAAATGTATTTTGGCGACACGATGGCTGGTCGCACTGTTTACGAAATTCTTCGGTGGCGGTTGCGCGGTATTTTGTGTTGTTAAGCGCCGGTCCGTGAATATTACCATGGAAGGGCATTCTGATGACTAGAGACTAGAATTCTCCAGGAGTTACAAGCGTCGATGGTATGGGAAATGTAACAAATTTATTTCCAACTTTAAATTTCTGGCTACTTGGGTAATATCGACGTCACTGCTCGTGTGTACGCTGCTGAAATCGGGTGGAAAAGATTTTTCGTGATGGGCGGATTGCAAAATGTAGATGAAAAAAAGAAAAAAAATGCCACAACCAGTGCTGCGATACAAAACACAAATGGAATGACGGAATGTGTGGGGTAAAAATTTTCTTTGATTCCAATCTCTCTGTTTTGAATCAAGTCGATCGAATTTACGAGAGTAAAACACAATTTGGCCGCATTTGGGGTATTTTGTGCAAAAACAGAGTTCTCATAGCATATATATTTGGTGAGAGGGGTTAATGGCATGTACTAGAAATTTATTTCGGTAACCCCCAATGGTACGGGAATATTAATTTTTCTGCTTTACTTCTCGTTATGCTGTTCGCCATATTTTCCTATTGCCAATTCATTGTTTAGTGGCGGTAAGTAAATACGGTGCCAGCCGTGCTTCTACCATATTTTGTTAGCACCGCTCAACGGGTACCAATGGAGGGGGGGGGGGGTTCATTTTCCTGAATCAGTGGCGGCAGATTTTTATTTCAATTTTTTTTTTTTTTTATTACATTTTTATCGTTGAATATGATGGACTCTAACCAACTAACGATTAAAGAGATAATTTTTTGTTATCAAAAAATGATTAAACTTTAATTCAAACGGCAATATGCTGTTTGCCATTAAAGCTGAATTCGATTAAATTGTTGGCAAAAAATAAATAAAATTAGATTTTGCCACTCACAGGCTCGACCACAATTTACCACAAATGTCATATTTATTTCACAAAATTCATTTTAATGATGATAATATTCGCGATTTGTTAATGATTATGATCGATTACGTTTTAGCGGTTTGGTTTTTTTTATATTTTTTTTTTTGCGTTGCATTAACCCGCGAATAATAATTTTTGGCTAAGAATTTAATAAGTCATTTTCACCGTAAACGATTATTAGCTGATAACGAAATAATTCTTTAAGGTTTTTCTGTAATGTCGTTAAACGCAATAAATCAGGTTCAACCCTTAAATTCTTTTGTTTGCTATTTTTCCTTTTAAAAGTTTTTCTTTTCTTTCTTCGTCCTTAAACCACCCCCGTTATAATGACGTACCCAAGTGAAGTCAAACAAAAAAAAACATTTCTTTTGGTTTAAAACCTTGTTGATAATTTTTTTTCGTTACGTTTTTCGTTGTTGTAATAACAACCCTCTGTGTCCCACTGATTTTTTTTTTTTTTTCTATAACATAATTATCGGGACGGCATAAAGAATAAAAAAATAAACGCGCAGCAGCAATGTAATGTCTCAAGAATTCACAAATGTTCGTATAACATGCGATATTTTTACGTTAGCATAATAAGCAAATTATTTGATTAAGAAAACGGGTTGGAATAGCAAAAAAAAAAAAAAAAATTATAATCTATAAATATATATAAAGTTATTAAATGAATGTACCTGGTGGGTAATGGGGGTTTATTCACCCAGTGTACCCCGGCTTATCAAAATTAATTATGTATTTCGAAAAAAGAATGAAAAAATCGTTGAGGAGAGAAAACATAAACTTTAATGCCGATACAACGAATTTTATGAATAAGAGAAAAAAAAAATGTATATTACTACAACCCTTAGGTGGGTGGATGGTGGTTTTTTTTTTTTTGTTGATAATTTTATTTACCTTTATGCTTTTGTTTACTTGACATCACTATTTATATTTGTTGATTGCATGAGACATTAAATGACTTAATTCGGTTTAAACTTCTTATAATAATGCGAAGAAGGCGATTGATATGCGTGAGTTTTTTTTTTCACGTGAAAATTTTTCGTCAACAATCTACGTTAATTAATTAATTATTTATTATTTGTAATTAATTTAAACAAATAAAATGTCATTCCGATTAAATAGATTTGATTGGGTTTTATTTTTGGGGTGCACTCGCTATAAGGATTTATCATACGGAAATTAGAAAAAAAAATTTTTTTTGGTTTAAACGATCCGGTGTACACAGGAATACAGATATTTATGTTGCATAGTTTTTGTTAGTTTTTAGACCTCAGCACGGCAAACCACACGTATGAAACGTAAAAAAAAAAAAAACCAACCCCCACACTGTACAGGGATAACTTGCTCCGCACATAACCTAGTTTACATGAATGCTTTGTGGCTGGAATAACTAAAAACAATTTTTTTTCAACACAAAATCGTTGAAACAATAAAAAAACAGAACAACAACAAATAGCCCTAATGACATATTTTAATTGTGGGTGGAAACTCAGGCCTATTCGTTAGCCACAACATGCGTTTAGCTCTAGCTAAAATAAATAAATTACTTGAAACATGTTTTCAAAAAAAAAAATAAATAAATAAATAAATCGATTTCCATCCTGGAAAATTGCACTAAAAATGTATAAAAGCTCCTTTGATATATGACACCCATTCGGTGAATTTTTCCTTTTTTTTTCATCCGCCTTCTTCTATATTAAATTTTATATTGCGAAGCGCACAGATTAAATGAAAATGAATGCAAAAAACGTTTGTGCAATTAGCAAGTTTTTATACGAAAGCAGAAAAAAAACTTAAATTACGATGTTTAAGGATTTTTAAGGACGTAAATTTCGTAAGGATAACTCAAAAAAAAAAAAACTGCAGCAATTGCATGGACTTTTAATGTCTCTGGACTTTTTCATCACGTTCATTCAACAAATTTTCCCTTTAAAAATAATTTTCTTCTTCTATAATTTACTTGAGTTTTTTTTTTCCATCTTTATCACAGGCTGAAAGCTCTGAGTTTTTTTTTTTTTATTAAACAGTTGAAAATTAAAATGAGGCGACTAAATATGTGGAAATATAATAAAAAAAAAAAAAAACGACAATTGGACATGTAATGTAAAGATCATCACATAGTTATAACAAATATTGGTTGGGCGCTCGGTGTGGGATAAGTAAATGTGTTTAAAGAATTCATCCCCTAAAAATGTATTAAAAAAACCAACGAAAAGAATGAAGGAAAACAACGACGAACGGTACAACCCAAATGATTATTTTTCTAACTTTTATTTTTTGATCGTAGCTTTTGGATGTCTTATTGTAAGAACTATTTGTTTGTCCACCAGCAATGGGCTTTGGATTTTCTTTCATTTTTTTTTTAAGTCACCAGACGTTGCTCCCTTTTTTTTTTTTTTTGTTCTCATTTCTCATCCAACCAAAGACTAAACACAAATGACATTTTGACTGTTTGCCTTCTGTATTTGGTTTTGGTTTTGGTTTTTTTTTTGCTATTGCTGTTGCTGTTGAAGAACTCATTTACCACCCACTAACTATTCTCGTTCTACTGAATTTTTTATTCTTTCTTTTGAATGACTTTTCTTTGTTCTGACAGTTTTTTTTTTCTTCTTCATGAGTTTTCTTCTATTCATTTTGTTAATTTTTTTTTTTTCTTCTTTTATTATGTGAAAATGTAGCTACACATGTAGCTTGAGTTTGTTGTTTTATTTTAGAGTTTTTGGCGTGGCGATATTATGTTCGTGATGACATTATATAAATCCATGTACATGGAATGTCGGAAGTGTGTGGTTCTTCTCTTACCCAGTTTCCCCACATATTGATTGTTATGCTTTATCATTATGATAATATTTATATTAAACTGGTGACAGGTCGCTGAACAATATGAAGAAAATTCACATAGGAAAAAACTATACACCAGACACGGAATTGTTTTTCTTTTTTATCTAAAGCAGTTTCAAAGTGCATCAGTGTATCGTTTACACAACAACAACAAAAAAAAAAAAAGATGAATACAAAGGGAACTCCACAACACTCGCAGTCTACAAAGTACTTGAGACAAATTTGCTAAAGAGTGTTTTTTCTAAGGCTCTAAATTTTTTTTTTTTCATTTAAACTAAACAAATATACAGAGATAAGTCGGGCTTTTTTTTTGTTGTTAGAAAAGCATAAATTTTTACCTCAAACGTATCCATCATCCCTTTTTTGTTTTGTTTTGTTAAAACACTGTTGTATGCTTTGTGTATATCCTTTATTCGCTGTCAGTGTTTGTACTTCTTAATGCAAAAATACATTTTTTTCATGCTTCCTTTTTACTTGCTAAAAGCGAGTACCTAATATGCATTGTGTATCTATCTATCTCAGTATTATTACAAAGTTGTTTTGGGTTTTTGGGAGACGAGGTAACTTCGTAAAACACTTTTTGTTTAACATTAAAAAATTATAATTTATTGAGTTCGCAAAGGAAATAATAATAGAAGGACATTAGCGTGGATTTTTATTTTTTTTTTTTTATGTTTGTTGCTTTTCTGTTAAATCACATGAAATCCATCATTGCGTCATGTCCAGTCAAATGACATGGCATCCCTCTGGTAATATACATAACACATCTATACCACTGGGCTAATGATATCATTTGCTTTATAATATTAAATAGCTAAATAAATAAATAAATAAATAAACAAACATAACAACCATAAAGCCGCTACATAATATGGATCAATCAATCATATTTTTTATGATAAATGCAAAAAAAAAAAAAAAAAAAAACAGAGCAAAGTTATGATTAAAACTAATGAGTTTGATTTTCAAGGGTAGTAATAGCAAAACAGTCGAATATAACAATTGTATGACGTTAATTACTTGTCATCAGTTTAACATTTTTTTTTTTTTTTTCTATCCCTTCCTCCCATTTATATTGTTTTTAATAAAAAAAATTCCTTATATAGCGAACAAAAAATAATTTTATTATTTATTCGATTACGTATTCGAATTAATCAGAAATATTATTGGGGAGTTAAGTAAAGTAAAGTAAAAAAAAAGTATTTATGACTTATGCTGACTGATGCTTGATTAAATAATAATAATAAAAATAATAGAAAATAAATAAAATGAGCAATCAACGTTTAACCCTTTTCATTTTATTTACGATAATGAAGTTGACAAAAGATTGGCTTATTGAAGGGTTTTTTTTTTGTGTTTATTTATTTGTTTGTGTTTAAAAATGCAAGCCAAGTGCATTTATACTGTGATTTAAGGGTACGTCTAGAGTGATTGTTTTTTTTATTTATAATTAAATTAAATTTATTTATTTAAAGGAATTGTAATGATGAATTACGTTATTAATGGTAAATATGGATTGAGAGACAATTATTAAAGAGAAAAAATCCACCCCCAAAGTGAACTGAAGTAAGTGAAACTAAAGAAATTGCTTTCTATATCTGTCAGATTAATGTTGAGACGATGATGTGGAACACCACAAATACGGAAAAATAAATAAAAACTAAGGGTAGTGATATTTTGTTGTGAAATGTCAATATTGTAACCCCCCGGTACGGTACGGTACATTAAATTTCATCTATTTCTATATTATTTTTCATTACGTCCATTTTAAATGGATCATCTGGCATGGTAACTATGCGTTATAATGAAACAACAGCAACTACCAACAACATACACGGATTTTAGATTGAATTTTTTTTTTTTTATTTTTTTTTCCGGTAACAGAACGAAGGAAAATTGCTGTCAGGATATGAAATGAAATGAAAGTTTGAATCCTTTACTGGTGTTATTAACTAAAATTATTACTTGCCTAGTATAATACGACAATAAACCACAATTTTATTTATTTATTTTTTTTTTTGAACAGATGTTTGAAGAAAAGTCAATAAAAAAAAATGTTTAGACATTTTTGGTCAAATGAAATAAATTTTCAGAATTTTCTCTTCCTTTTTTTCTATCTATCCTGATATAATACGAAGATTAAATTTTAAATGCCATTGTGATTTCTAAAATTATTATTATTAATAAATTTTGTTGAATAGAAGAAGAAGAAGAAGAAAAAAAAACCTTTATCAATGAGAAAATGACTTATCTGTGTTGAAGCACTCTGGTTACAAAAAAAAATTCGGTTAAAAATTCGATTGTGTAGGTTTTTAAGTGGATCAATTGATATAAAAAAGTTTTTAACAATAAAAAGTGAAAACTCAGCGAAAATAAATGATATTAAAGTTTTTTTTTTAAGTTAAAAGAAAAGTGTATTTTACTTTCCGGAGGGTTTTTTACTGAATCCTTTCTGAAAGTAAAGATGGAGATTAGTTCTGAAATCATTTTCAGAAGCCCAATTAATTCCTAAATGATTTAATTTCGATGAAAAATTCGAAAATGTCTATGGATTATTCAAATTTCTAGAAATAATGGAAAATTCTTAAAACTTCTGAAACACAAAAAAAAAAAAGTGAAATTTCCAGTGTTTTTCGGAAGAATTTCTAAAAATTTATATATTAGATTAAAGAGTTGTAAATTTTAATCGTTAAAGTCTTTTCAAAAACTCCTGAAAACCATACAGGAAAGTAATTCTAATAAACCAGGCAATACCCTTGCTTGCTTACTTGGGGTTTCTAAGTGCGATTCATCAAACGTGACAAATAACATTACGCTAATATGATAATCGTGTATTCATCCCACTTAGCCCCATCGTTTTCTGATAATAACGCTCCATTTATATTAGTTAAGCAATAATTTTTGTGGCGTATAATTATTATTATTATTCACATTAAATCCAAAAACTACTTTGCCAGAACCACTCCGCTTTGTACTTGTGACGTATTGTTATAACGAAGAATTAACACAACGAATCTGTAATAAATATTTTGAAAATTTTGTTTATTTAATTGTTAAAATTACGTTAACCCTCCAACCCCCCAACCCCATCGGTGGCATCTATTCATTATCACATTTTGTTATCGTAATAAGTACACAATCGCCATACTCTGGTAAAAATGTTTATTTTTTTCTTCTTCTATTTTAAAACGTCTTGAAATTATAACGTGAATCTAAATAACATTGTTGAACCGGGTGGATGTTGTTCTCAACCAGCCAAACCAACCCTATAACTACCACAAAACTGTGGTCTGAGTAAGCAAAGGCAAACAAAACAAAAAAAGGGTAACGTAGCCATCACCGCGTGTACTAGTTCTAACCATTCAAGCTTTGCTCCTCCACACTAGACATCTGATTTATTAAAATGTTAAGTAATTTATGTTTAGCTGTACGCTCGTAACGGTGGCGGTTATATATCGTTTCGTTTGTAATAATGCTTTTGTTGAGAGACAGAGGAAAAACAACTTTTTCTCCGTTTTTTTTTTTGTTTTTTTTTTTTGTTTTCTTGCCAACAGCTTTTGCGTGCTTTTCTTTCTGTTTAAATGATGGAATGTGGGGTGTTCATAACGATTATAGTGACGATGTCGGAGGTACTTTTACGTTTGAATGTAGGTAGTGTTTGGATGGATATGTTAATATCATATAGACACCTCAGTATCTGCTTCACCGAAAGCTTTACTTAACGAGAAGCTCTTCTTTAAATTTTTTATTATTTCGTTCAAGTTCTCTGGGTGCTTAGGTGGGGTGGGGGAACTGAATGAATGATGAAAACAGAAGTGGATTATTTTTCGGTTATAAAATAAAATTACAACGTAAACTTGTCAGGGACAATAGCAAACACTGGCGGTACGTACAATATCCAAGTGTTCACCTTCATCAACCAAAATTAAGATAATCTAAAACATAGAATGTGATGATTTTTATCAACAGAAAAAATTCAAGTAATTCAAGTCACCCCCGTGTGTGTGTTTCTATATATAAATATATTTTCCTATTTAACAATGTAGATAAATTCTTATTTAGTGTGTTGACTAACCAACACCGAACAGGTAATCTAATACACTAATATCAATTGCCTCATACAGTTCTTCTCCATTATTATCCTGAAATCATATTGTCGCGTTAAGATTTTCAACAGCAAAAAATAAAATGTCTTTTGTTTGCGAAACTTTTATGCAACTTCTGCCATGGACATCTAGGGTGTCCACAGCATAAATATAATTTTTTTTTTTTTTCTTTTACTTTCTTCGGAGGAAAAACTTTTTCTTTTGGCGAAGAACATAAAAAAAAAAAAAACTAGAAAAGTTCTTACAACATTAATGTACAAGATACTTGAAATAAATGATGTTTAATGGGTTTCTGATTTTTTATTTTTCTTTCTTTACTTCATCTCGCTTTTCCCGGTCTCTACAGAGTTCACCAGGTAAGGTCAATTATTTTTTCATTTTCAAGTAGACAAACATTGGGATTAAAAAAAAAATCACTCACCGTTATGTACTAGAAGTGTGTTGTCCCTGGCGAGTGCTGCTTCGGTGTCGGTCAATGTTGCGTCTGATCCGTTATCCGAGGATGTGGACGATGCAGCTGAAGAACTCTGTACTGGCTCCGTTAGTCCAGTATTTATTGTGACAATTGTCGGTGCCTGTATTTGTTGTATCGTTGGCTTATAAGTTGTTGAGATTGTGCTCGCCGACGATGCAGACGGAATTTGTAGATTTTTTATTGAGTTTGTATTGTGATGATGATGGTGGTGATGATGCAATGTTGATGATGACGGTGTCGTGTATGTATGATACGTATTATGATGTTGCTGATGTAAATGGTTGGAACGATGAGCTGGACTATCCTCGGCGTCTGAACTACTTAACGAATATGTTGGATAAAGACGTGATTTGCCTGAAAACAGAGAGAAATGAATTTAAATTCGATATAATTGGAAAAAGTCATAAATTAACAAGAGTTTTTGCCCTTTAAAATAACAAACAACCCTTGCATTGATTTATCAAAATACTACTGGTATAGTTGAAATCAGGTAATGGCGTCCCAATTAGACCCTGGGGCATTTATTTAAACGAATTGGGTGTGTGATTGCATTTTCTGTATGGGCTGCTGCTGTTACTACTACTGGTCTTATATAACATGAGGCAGCACAGCAATTTATTTAGCCACCGGCTACTAATTATATAAACACAGAGACAACAGAGACAGGGGTTAACACACTGGTGTGGTAAACAAAATAACACAACTTATACAATGGCAAATGGTATGAGATTGACAACTAGAGATTGGTTTTGTAACGTAACGCGACGTAAATTAATAGATTAATAGTCGCGTTACACGCAAGGTGTAACCCAATAAAGTGACATATCGTTTAGAGACGTCAATTTTATTACACTATTGTTGTTATTACTACGTATTCGTGGTGGTGGTGGTGGTGCTGGTGGTGGTGGTTGATGTATTTGTTAAACATTTTTTTGTTTGTGAACTTTTTAACCTTTTCCTTTATATTTTTTTTTTTTGTATAAGCTTAATTGTGCTTTATTTACATTCGTAATTACGTAAAGAAAAGATTTTTATATTTTTATTTATTTTATTTATTTATTATTATCATCAGGTTTTGATTTGTCTTTGCCATAATAAATAATAATTTTACCTAAGCTTTAATACCATGATTATTGATTTTCTAATTTACCACCCCAATTTTTTTTTTCTCTTTTTTTAAATCGAATATTTTATTAAGACAGGTCATAGTGGAAAATTGATTTTTGTTTTATTTATTCAATAATAAGAAGAAAGAATTTTTTTTTTCATTTATCATTTATTTAATAATAATAAAAAAAAAATGTTTGCTATGAAACCAATAAAAGGATTGGATGGTTTTTCACAAGCATTAAAGCTTTAATAATGATTGGCTTGCATCAATTTTTGTTTTGCTATTTTTTTTTAAATTTATTTATATAGAATTGTTCGATCAGCTTTATTTTATTATTTAAAAAAAAAATAATAATAAATTTAATTGTGGGTGTGGATGGTGTACTAATAGGGTTTTGTTATTAATAGCAACGATTTTATTTATTAAGAACATTTTGCATTGATTTTTTTTTTTTAGAGTTTTTCTCATTTTTTTTTTTCTGTTTTATTATTAAAAATATTTATAATAACTATGACCGACTTTATGTATAAATTCTTCTTTTTTTTTTATTAGTATTATTATTATTATGTTTTAATTTACATGATTCGCCCCAATTGAAAAAGAAAGGCAACAGGAAAATGATGGGAAATTTCATTGAATATCCAATTGATAATATCAGCGTAATATAGTTTATTAATAATATTATTATATGACCAATGATCAAAATATTATATATTTATACTTAAATTAGCTGTATATATAATATACATGAACAATAAAATAGATACAACATATATATAAACAACCCCTAATAATAATAAAATACAAAAAAAAAAAAAAATTATTTTCATTCTTCAATTTTTCCTGTTGCCACATTTATTGATGATCGTTAATAATAATAAAAAAAATCACAAAATTGGTGCAATTTTAAAGTACTTTAGATTATTATTATTTATGTTGCTCTAAATACTTTAAAAAAATAATTATTATTAATAACAAAAACGAAAAAAAAAAAAAATGTTCAATGAAAACGACAACGAACGTATAATGTGGAGCCAACGAACAACTTCAAGAAATTTTTTATAAGCTTCAATCAATTATATTTAATTATTTTTAATTTAAAAAAATTAAATTTATTATTCTAATTATTAATAAACGTTGGAAAATTATTATTTTTTTTTTTATTAACTATTAAAGCTATTAAAAAATTAATTTCTATAAAAAGTTTAAAGTAGTTTGACGTTGCGTTAAATAACGCATTTGGTGTAACGCTTGGTTTATTTTTTTTTTTTATATATTTTTCTACATAATTTCCTATTGATTATGGATTTATTATTGAAAATTATTAAGAGATTGACAGTTAAATAATTCGATAAATTTTAAAACACTTTGCAGTTTCGTATTTTAAGCTTCTTTAGTATTTTTCCTGTTTATTTTTTCTATTAAATCCCCCGTTTAAAACATTCAATGTGTAAATTAATTAATAAAAAAATTAATCAATTCAGGTTTTTTATTTATTATTTTACCAACATTTTGGTTGGCCTAGTTACATAATTCTCGTTACGTACAACCAATTAAAGTGTTTGGTGATGAAAGGAAATTTTTAATAAAACGAAAAAAAAAAAAAAAATGTTAAACAAAAGTCACTAGTTCGATGGATTAGAATAGAGAGAGAGAAAAAAATTTCTATTTGAATTAAATGACCCATAAACATGTGTAAAATAAATAGTTTTTTTTTTTGTATTATTCCAATGTATTACAATCAGAGAGCGGTTGTCATCAAGTGATGACAATAAAAGAATTTTTTTGTTAAACAAACGCAAAAATAATATTTATTCATTATATACAAACCAGTGGGTTTCCTTTCATACAAAAAAATAAAAATAAATAAAAACTATTTTTCCATACACACACACACACTCTATTGTAACAAAATTTTCAATTATTATTTTACACAAAAAAAAAATAAAATAATAATTTAGGGGTGAGTAGTGTTTCGTAGTCGTACTCGTACTGCTACCGAATTTTTAACGTAATTTCTACTTTGTGTGTTAAATGCATAAATTTTTATTTTTTTTGTTTGTTACAAAATCCAAAAACCGAAGTAATATTTGTGTATATTTATTGACCATTAATAATGTTGCTAAATTTATCAGTACACAATGTGTTTGTTCCTTGTGATTTATTAGATGAAATAGTGAGGAAAAAACAATTTTTAGCAACAACAACGAAAAAAAAAAAATTAAATTAAATTAAACGGATTCAAAGTTGTAGCAACAATTATAAATTGTAAAAGGAACGAATGATGGTTTAAAAAAAAAATTGTATAAAAAAACAAACTAAGGGTGTTGTCATCACCAGACGGTTACATTACAAATAATATCCTGAATACTCTCGTACCAAACAACCAAAAAAAACACTGCATTAGCTTGTTTTATATAGAAAAAAAAAATCCATCTTTCAATGAATTACGCGAACAAATTTCGCGTTGATCTGGACATCTGTTCATATTTTTACTACAGCGAGAAAAACTTGTCGCTCCGACCACGATAACGACAAATAGTTTAACATTTTGTTTAAATTTTTTTCGTAGTCATTTGTCCTTGTAGAATTTTTTTTTGTAGTTCCTTGTTTTGAATTATTACCCGTGTTAGCTACGACGTCACATTAGAAAGGACAAACAAACAAACAAAAAAAAAAAATAATAATTTCTCTATATGTCACCAAGAGGTATTTAGGGTATTGGTTATGTTAAAACATTTTTATATTTTTTCATTACCCTTATTTAATATAATTGTTAGTGGAATGTTTCTCACCCCATTACAAACATTTTATGTCATTCGATCGTTGAGCCTAATTTTATTGTTTTCTATTTTACAAAATTGAGATATATTACCCGGGAATATTATACTGAAAATACGATAAAAATTCATCATATGTTCGCCTTTTATACATCATTAACCGCTCTATACACCGGTTAGGTACTTTAAACAAGCAAACAGCAAAAAAAAAAAATTACTTTTGCATAATTTACATTAAAATGTAAAATAAAAGAAAAGAAAAAAATCAAACAAACAAACGTATCATGCAACCCCTAGATTTGTTTTTTTTTTATTATTTCTTGTGGTTTAATTTTCTGTTTTTTTTTTCATTATTATTTTTCCGATTTAAATTAATAACAAAAACAGCGAACAAAAAAACAAACAAAACGTAACGTAAGCAACCTTCTGGTTCACAATAAAAAAAATCAATCCGCGCTAGAATGATTACAATCTAAATCCTTAATATAATATCGTTGCTGTCGTCACCGAGGATCCCTTATGGACTTGATATGATTTACAAAAAAAAAAAAAAAAAATTCCTTTTATACGTTTTGTTGGTTTTTTTTTTTTTTTTAATATTATTGTTATTGGTTTGTTTGACAAGTAAGCAGCATTTATAAGTAAAAATTAAAATCAAGATGAGAACAAGGGTGGTTAGTCGCTGTCGTCGTCGTTGCTGACATTGCACACACGTATCAACAACTGTTTCATTGAATTTTTAATGAAAGCCCACTCTACATATGATACGTTTTACTTTCTTTCTTTGTTCGTTTCGTTTTTTTTTTGTTTTTATATTAACAGGGGGTTGTATCGCATAATACACACAAACGCACATAAAAACACTTATTACGAGATTCTTATAATTCTTATTATTATAATTTAATTAATTTTTGTATTTATTTATTTATATTTTTCACTATAATCTGCCTTTTTTGTTTGTTTTGCTACAAAATTTAATTTTTTAAGTATTTTGGGAAATTATTTTCAATGTCACGGCATGGTTTTAATTCTTTTTTTAGGATGTTGATTTGTTGTTTGATTATTATTATTATTATTAATAATAAATATTTCTTTTATCGTTTAAACTAAATCGGATTAAATTTTTTTTTGTCCAATCGAAAAATTTGTTTCCATCAGAAATTTTAATTGGTTTAAGGATTTATGGAGTTTTAATTTTTTTTTTAATTTTAAATGAGGAATTATTATTTCGATTATTTAATACGAAGGTCAATTGTATTGATTGTTTAGGCGCCTTTTATTTTTTGTTAGCTTAAATTGCGTACAAAGAATATTTTACAAACAACTGCAATAAAAAAAAAATTTAATTTTGAATGCACTTATTTCGATTTTCTATCGGTAACTAAGCTAAAATATGTCCTAAAATACTGATTTTTAGCTTTTTATAATCACAACTAAAAACACAAGTAGAACTCAGTGTAAAAAGTGGGTATCGGGTACCAATTTTTTTAAAAATAAATCAGACCAAACGTGGGAAAAGTGTTTTATCTTCAATTTTTGACGAATTTTTGTACTTTGAGTGGCTATATCTCGTGAAATAAATTTTTTATCGAAAAACTCCAAGAACTAAGTCGATTCAGAACTGTCTAATGAACATTCCTGCAAAGTTTCAGATCGATCTGAATTTATTTAATTTTCACTTGAAAATTGAAATTTTTCCTGATACTTTGTATGCATTTTTGGTGGAAAAAAAAAATATTTTTAAATGCGCTGATATTTGGTCAGAAGTTTCGTTTAGGGCCCCAAAATATGCTGTACAAAGGATTCTGCTCTAAAAAAATAAAATAAAAGCATAATTAGCAATAGAATTATATTTTTGAAACAACAAACGGTTCACCCTTATTTCCTAAACTGTAATAACTGTATTCCGTGTTATAACACAGTGGGTGTCATTACAGAAACACCCAAAGAAAAAAATAAATAAATTATCAGCAATTTCTATATAAACATAAATGCTGTACGATAAATATCAAAAAAAAAAAATTATATTTAATTTATTATATAAAATACACAGCATATCCACCTACACACTGTTCGACATTATCACCGTGAAAGTTAAACTACTTTCCAATCACCGTAGAAAGCAGAAAAAGCAAAGCAAAAAAAAAACACCAGAATACAACAGAATCGTATAAATAAAACAAAAAAATTATCATTCAAGAAGATAAAAATAATAATAATAATAATAATAAAATATGGGGGGTTGTGTTTGGGGTGGGTGATTTAATAAAACTTCCTTTAATATTTACTTGAAAAAACATACATACATCTTATCAATGATTAATTATTGTTGTTGCGTCACTTAAACACACTGCCACGAATATTTCTCTCTAGAGAAAAATCGAATTTTCTTTTTTCTTTCTCGTAAATGAAAAATGTAAATCAAAATTAAGGGGTGATTCAAAGTGATTGTTACCTTGTTGCCTCTGTATTAAACAAAAAATAAAAAAAAATTATTAAATCGCCATGGTAAATAAAAAACAGAAAAGGAAAAAAGGTCAACCGTTTAGTATGAAATTTTTTTTTCTCGACTTTCGACATATTTCTTTCTTTTTTTTTTTTCTTCTTATCATTAGCAGCATGAAGCCAATTTAGATTTTTTTTATTTTTTTTTTTTCTAAATCACGTGCATCTCAGGGTTGGATTTCCTGTTTCCGGAATTTAATACAGTAGTCACTTTATTTATTTATATATGTACAAGTTCGATCTGATTTAAAAAATTTTTAAAGTCAATCTCCCAGTAATAACAACAACAACAACAACAACAAAAAATAAATCCTATGCACACCGGTTGTTCACCCTAGCAAACACGTTGATTCGTTTGATCTGGATAACGTGAAAATGTTTGTAAAAAAAAAAATTACTTCAGTAACATTTATGATGAATATTCTTGTGTTACTTTGCAGATGATTTACCATTTTATACATATTGAATGGAAATTAAACACATAAACACAGGGACACATAAAATGAAAAGGGAGAAAAGACGTTGAGAAATAATTCAGGAGCAAAACAAGATAGAAAACGATAAAAAAAAAATCACAATCGGAATTGAAATAAATCATAAAAAAAAACATTTTTTTTTCCTTTTTTAAATAAAGAGTGTAGACGATAACACACACACACGATATATATGTAATAAAAAATAAACAGAGAGCAATAACAATTGTATTAAAATGAACAATACACACACACATATTATTTTCTTCTATTTTGGTATACACAGAACTTTGTTATTACGGTTGAATTAGCGCGCTTTGTATACTTGCGCGTCCCAAGAAAAAGTCGAAAATAAAAAACTTCATAGAAACAAGAAAGAAAAGTTTTTTTTTTTTTTTAGTATTATTTCTCTTCTACATACTAAAGAGTGTGTATAGATGAAAATCAAATTGTTGTGATTTATGTATATCGATAATAATAATAAAAACAGAGGACAAAAAAAAAAAGAAAATTGTAACGAAATCAATGGAAATTTGCTGCTGCTGTTGCTGCTGCTGCTACTACTTCTGTTTCCATAAAGCACAAACGTAAATAAACGAAAAGATTTTACCTTTTAAATAAGAAATTTATGTGTCACACATAGTGATTCAAACGGTAACAAGTCATTTTTTTTGGTAAATTTATCATAAGAACAACAATGAATCGAATAATAAATGTTTCGACTAACTAAGAATGAAGAAACGTAAGGAAATTTATTGTGTTTAAAGTTCGACTTTAATGATTTAACGCAAAAAAATGTCTCTGATAATTACATCTGGTGATATCTCCCTGGTATTTCGAAATAATAATATTAACCCTGAACAATGGATTACAAACACACAGCAAAAACACATTTTTAAATGTTTTATTTACTATTTGGGAAAATGATTTTTATAAGATTCTAGCCACGTTTTAATCCTACTACCACTACGCTACCTAATATTAAACATCATATCTTTATTTATTTATTTTTTGTTTTTCCTGAATAATATCGAAACGTTTTACTACGCTCATAAACAATTTCATTATTATCCACAAGTAGAGGCAACGGAGAACAAAATAAAAAAAAAGTCAAAATTTATACAATATGGTAGCGGAGATGACTGGGCCCGATTTATTCACCTTCCTATTATTCATTTCATGATTTTTTTTCTTGTTGGCTTTTCGGTGCGTTCACGTATGTGACTGGGAGTTCAACTTATGTACGTTCGTTATAAATGTGTATCAAGGAATGTATGGAGATAAATTACTGTATGATTGGTTTGACGATATGAGAAATGAATCGAAATTCATAGTTTGACGCATCGTTTCGGATGCTGAGTTGAATAAAGTGTTAGTTTTATATTACAGAGCACATAATATTATATTGTTGATGGTCTCTAGCTTCACGTCATCTTTTTCATCCGCTGTTAAATAATATTCCCACCATTTAGACTTTTTATTTTTTAGTTTTTTGTATTGTTTTTTTCGCTAGGAAAATTATGGGTGGAAAATTTCCTACCTATCACACAATACACTTGAAGTTATCTGCGTGTACCACTCACACCGATTCTAAGACACTCTGGAAGATGTAAAGAAGAAGAAGAAGAAGAAGAAGAAGAAGAAGAAGTTGAAAAATAAAGAAAAAATCCCTTGCAGGCTTAGGAAAGATGATATTGTGCACACTATCTACGATGTGCCCATATCAAAGATTACCCCAAGGGTGCCATCGAGTCACAGCCCTTACATTATTATTTTGCTTCTTTTTTTTTTTTTCCTTTTCATTTCTTCTATGTTATAAACAAACATTTATACAGACGAAAATGAAATTTAGGCGACCTTAACCGTAACGAAAGTTAACTTTAAGTGGAAAAAACGCTTTAAAAAAAAAAAATGAAGAGAATGTCCGGAAATAAAATCGAAATACTTTTGGGATGTTTTCTTGTTGGTTTCGTTTTTCAATTTTCACCTGACCTGCTGAATAAGCAAAAATTGTTTTTTTTTATTTTTCTTCGGTACAGAATTCAAGTCAAGTGAATTTAACATAAGTGAAACAAACAACCGAAATAGTCAACATAGTGTGACCTAACCGACACAGATATCGACAGATTTCTTCGTTATTTTTTTGTACACACACACTCTCTCTCTCTCTCTCTCCCACATTATGTTTATTTATTATTAGGCCTTTTATCAGAACAAAACATGTTGTATTTCGTAACATTTCTACAGCAAATACCCTTATTTTCTCATGTTTATATACTTACATCTTGTAAAGCAAGTAACAAGGCTTTTGTGTAATGTAAATAAAGTAATAATCAGCTAGGACTGATTGTACTAACAAACAAATAAATAAACAAACAAATAAACAACAAAAAAAATTATTATTATTATTATAACTGTGTGCGTGCTTATATATTGTGGGTGGTTTAAGGGTACCAAAAAAAAAAAAAAAAAAAAAACGAACATCAAGTTATAATAAAATACTTCAAATATAATTAAGAAAAGTCAAATCGTTTGGTGTTTTATAGAAATTATTCTGACAAAACAAACAAAATGATAATATAAATAAATTAAGGGAAAATTTTCATTTTAAAATATTTTATCCAAAAATAAACACCCACGCGCCCCTACAATTAATAATAGAAAATAAAAAAAAAAATCATTTATTCTAAACATATTCTTGTTTTTTTAATTTGTGAATTAGATTGACATTTATAAAACTAAGCAGACATCTTGTCGGTGATTTTTAAGTAGCCATTTTATCGGTTAAATAATTTTTTTTTTTTTTAATTCTTTCTCTAATTTCACACAACAAAACGTACAAAGCAAATAATAATAATCTAGATAAAAATATTCCTGTTAAAACGTCTGCCAATTTAATTTCATTTATTACATTTGAAAATATTGTTCAGGATTTCGTTAAAAAAAAAATGAATTAATTAAATTATTATTAATGTTGGCCACAGTATGTGTTTTTTTTTTCTTTTTTGATAATTTAAAACTCATAAATTAATTAATAAAAATAGGAACTAACAACAACAAAAAAAAAAAAGTTTTATGTGTCGCTGGGAAACATTAAATCTGTACAGTGGTTGAAAGGAATGGCAGCAAAAATAAAAAACACCAGCGAAAAGCCACTTAATGCAATAAAAAAAAAAGAAAAAAAATAAAACAGGAGGGAAAATGACAACAAAAAAAAAAAAAAAACAACCAGAGAGAAATTACATTACGTTTGTATCATAGTGACTGTCGACTTTAATAAAACACTATCTGATGACGTGACAAAATTTCACACGAAGATTTTCCATGAATTCATCGATCCAGCTACTTTTTTTTTGTTACTGTACCACTGCTGAATGCTCTTTGCAATGTGTAACGAATGAAAAAGAAAATAAAAAAAAATATTTTATTTAATTTTATTCATAAATATTCATATTCTATAAAGTAAAATACCACAATCTGTTTGACTAAGTGTATAATTATGCAAAATACATGTACAAATAACATAGCGAAAGATGGGTAAAACCTCCATCAAAAATTAAATCGTGCACTGATTTGTTGTTTTAATTTTATTTTTATTTAAAAAAAAATGAAAAACCGAACACTGCTGAATGAAATAAATTTTTTCCAAAAAAAGCGAATTGCTGTTTACAGTGCAAAGGAAAAAAAAAAAGGTTGCGACATTGACTTAAAAAGGGTAAACAAATAAAAGAAGTGAAGAAGAAAAGAAAATTCATTTTCTCGAGAATCTCAGGAGATAAAAACCATATATTGCAACCGAAATTTCTTTTTTCACCATTCACATCCATTCTTTCCGCTGAACTTAAGTAACAGTTCCGCAAGGGAGAACAATAAAGTACTTTAGCAATGCCTTGTGCTTATTTTTTCTTAATACGAAAGTGCACGGTAGTGTTGTGAACAAACGGAAGGACAACACCATCAACACTGATAAACAGAAGAAGAAAAAAAAGTTCTTAGACATTGCCTAGTTTTTTTTTTTCGTTTTCTTTTCTTTTTTCTGTACGGGTAAATTCCCAAGAGAGCCATTCGAAATTACTACTAACTCTTGAATTTCTAGCTTCAGGTTTTCATGTTTTTTTTTTTTTTCTTCTAATTTTATATAGACTTTTTTTTCAGGGATGTTAGATGATGTTCATCTCATTATCAAAACAACAATGTCAACGTTTTTATTAAACAAAATAAAACTCGCATAAAGAATTTCGATTAACAGAAAACTAGGAAGAGGGAGAGGCCATAAGTGTTGAGTAGGAAGGAAAAAAAAGAAAAACCAAAAAATTTTTAATTTTTTATTGAAGAGGGAAGATTATCGTGTGTGTGAATGGGGGGTTTGTATTCTTTAAAGCTTGACGATGTAAGAAATAAACTGAGATGATTAAGATATTTGAAGTGCGTTTTATTTATTTTTTTTTTCATTACTAGAATAATTATCCAAGGACTCAAGAATTAAATAATCTTATGAAATATGAATTGGGCAAAAGAAAATCCATCACATATGGTAATTCGAATGTTAATAAAGTTGCTGCCATAAACATAATAGTTCACCGATGATGGAGTGTTACAGGTAAAATTGGTAAAATTATTCTGAGTGGCATAATGTATTGTGTACACCATTTTCCCGTTTATTTCGCTAAGTGTATACGATCGGATCTTATTTAAATATTAAGCATTAGCCAGGTGATATAGAAAAAAGTAAATAAATTTACATTTGTATGACATCCACAAACAGCATTAGTTGCTTCGCGTCATTTGCACAGTGATTCGCAGTTACAATAAAACGAACAACTCACACCTAAATAATCGTATTAACAATACAAATAATTTTTTTTCCTTTATTCCCTTGAAATAACCGTGTCAAATGCAGTCCTGGAAGGGACCGAAATATTGCAATTTAAATGACAAAATCTACTTAAGTTTTATTTAAGTGAGCCTACCGGACACTCAGAAGACAAAAATCACAATAAAATTTCTACCATAGCGAATTTTTCTCATTTTTATCTGATTACCGTGAGCAAACAATAAATTTTCTTATTTTATTATTGGCAAGGGTTGGACATGAATTGATATTTAAATTCCTTAAGACTACTTCTGTCCCTTCTGTACTTTTTTCTTTTTTCTCTTCATTGTAAAAGCGGCAGCATTTTGTAAAGGAATCCCGGATTGTTAGTTTATTTATTAAAAAAAAGTTAAACAGGGGATGAATTGTAACAAACTACTCATTCCATTGTTAAAAGGCAACGCAACCAAAAAAGAAAACCTTTTTTTTCTTTCTTTTATTTAAACATCCTGAAGCTAGAATTATCCACAAATACTTGAATCTACACATCATAATATATTTTATTTGTTACAATAAAATAAAATATATTTCTTTTTTTTTTATTATTATAAACCAAGGGTTAAATAATCAAAATATATAATATATGTATATGGGGTGAGACAGAACAATGTTGATGGTGATGATTGGCTTGTTACTCTGTTCCTGTTAATAATAATTTTTTTTTACATATACAAATTGGTTATATAAATAACATATACGCGCTATTTCATTTATAAACACGACACAATTTACCTACAATTTATATGTTTTAAATAGAAAAAAGAAAAATGTTTTTTTTTTTTTTATTGAAAATCCAATTGACATAAAAATGCACCGAACAACAAAACAGCTGGATACTAAACTACAATAAGGGTTATTACTGCTACTGCTACTGTTTAGATTATTACAACTAGTTACGTTTAATTTTTATATTTTAAAGCATTAAACAAGGACTAATAAACTAAACAAAAAAATAGAAAAAAAAAAAATAGAAAAGCTTATTAGAGTTATCGTATTTCTAGTGTGGTTTTCAATTGTTATACCGACGGGGGTTAATAATAAATTTTTAAGTTTAATAAATTCGCAAAAATAATCCTTTTTTTCTGTTGTTAATAAAAAAAAAAAATTTAATAATTAAATTAAATTAAATTAGCGAATGTCCAAAATTAAATAAACAGAAAAAAAAACGAACGTACGAACTGTAGAGGAAAACCCTTAACGGCTGCTGTTGTTACTGGGTGCTGGGGTTTTTTTTTTGTTGTTGTTGTTGCTTTATCTCGTTAGCAATCATTTTAACAATTGGACAATGATAACAATAATAATAATAACAAACAAATGGAATTTTATTTATTTATTTATATTAAGTCAGTGCAGTGAACAACACAATTACGACGTGGTAGAGATATAAACGTGAGATGTCGGGTAACTGAAAGAGGGTTGAATGTCCGTCCATCTATAAAAATGTTTTTCGAGGTTTTTTCTTTTCTGTTTTCTCTCTATTGTATTGTTTTCGTTTTGTTTACGAGACATGAAAATTATTACCCTGACGCCTTGTATATTATTATCGGGTTCTGTTTAACTCATGTTAAAAAAAAAAAAAAATTAAATTTAATTAGGATTCCCTTACTGAGTTTTTTAATTTATTTTATTGAAATTTGAAACATCTTATTTTGTCCACTAATCAACTAGTTTTCTAATATATAATTAAATATTCATGTTTTATGTGTCGTCAAAAACATTTCACATTTTATCTAATTGCGTGTGTGGGCTGTGCTGCCATAATTTGCTTAACAAACAAACACAAAAAAAAAAAAAGCACAAAATGATTAGAAAAGCTGATGATAATGATGAGACATTTTAAAGTATATCGTTATAGAGTAGAATAAGTAAAAGGGGTCAACAACTGTAGAAACGAATAAAAATGTAAATAAATAAAAGCATACGAGATGGTGATGATGAAGGTGGTGGTTGGGTTTTTGTCACACATTTCTCTCTAATCCGTATACAGCCGTATATTTATCTATTACGTTAAATGTGTGTGTGTGTGTGTGTTAAGGGTTGTTTATACTGCCAGGCAGTATAAAATCGTAAATTAGAACAAAAATTTAATTATAAAATAAGGCATCTTGATTATATCTCAAACACATACAAGTTATTACAATTTATTTATTTATTTTTTATCCTTAACCATATATTGTGTTTTCGGTTGTGTTTAAAGAAAATTTTAATTAAAATTTTAGCGATGTTTAACGATGACGATATAGAGGCAACGAGCACACACAAAAAGAAAAATTAAATTAACGATATGATAAGCAAAAATGTAACAAAAGGAAACAAATAATTTTTTTGTTTTTATTTTTTTTAATGCTTTTGAAAAGTATTTAAATTAAATACAAAAAAAAAAAAAAACGCTGGTCACTGTGTTATAATTTTATTTATTTTTTTATTTAACACATTTAAATAAATTAATTGATTATGTCGTTGTGTTGTTTTATTATGAATTTTTGTTATATTGCCTCTTGCCATCTATGTTGCTGTTGATTTATTTTGATTGTAACAAGCAAAATGTATTCAAACCCCAAAAATGACAAACACCAATCATCCTACTAAAATATCATTTAATTTATATTTTCCAAAGGAATGACAAATATATAAATTAAAACAACATACATACACACACACACACAGATAGATAAACACATTCGTCCGATAAGTCTTTTATACTCTTATGCTCCTCAGGGGTTTTTAGTATTTAATTTTTTTTTTTCTATTTATTTATTCTGTTGTAACTGGGTAACTGAGAAATATTCTGGATAACTATAAACTTTTGGATTGGGGTTGTGCATGAGTTTACTATTACTCCTGCTTGTTGGCTAGTTTGCCTTAGTTGAATGTCATCACCCTAGAGGATAATCAAGTGTTGCAATAGTTTTTAGAAAATTCCTAACAAACAAACAAACAAAACAGATATCTTATGAAATGAAAATAAATAAAAAAAATAACATTATTCAGGGGTTGTGATATTAACCTAGTATCACCCCAACACAAACAAACAAGCAAAAAACTAAGAATATGGTGAAAAATAATAAAAACACTTTTTAACACTAAACACATACGCTTGATAACGCTTGTACACGTTCCACCTATTTTATATATGTTTTCTTTATATTATTTAATTATTTATTTATCACACAACAAATTAGATGTTGTTTGTGTGATGTTAAACAATTTTAATGTTTCTTTTTTTTTTTGGTCACATTTTTTAAAAACATATACCCGAAAATATTTGTGTCAGTAATGTACGAAATACGTTTTTCAATTAATTTCAACAATGTTTAACCATTATTATCCTATGATAAACGTTTCGTAATGAGTAGGCTCTGGATACAAAAAAAAAAAAAGAAAAATTCAAATAAATTAAAATGGCGTCATGTGAGGAATATTTTTTTTTGTCTTATACTTCGTGTTATTCGTGCTATGGCAACACAAAAATTTCTTTTAAAAACACACAAATGTTTCGCGTTTTTTTTTTTTTAAACTATTTATTTCTTTTTTAAGGGGTGTACGCATATGCAAAGTATTTATTATATAATCGGCAATAAAACCAATTTAATATTGTTTTATGTTTGTTGAATTGAAAACAAAAAAAAAAAAAAAAAAAAATCGCAGCTAAATAACAATAAAAAAAGTATTTGAATTTTGTTTTTTTTTTTCTTTGTATATATTTTTATTATTATTAGAACTACAAAGAGCAGCAAACAGTAATAGAAGCAATAGACGAAGGCGGTGAATATTAATACGAATAATTTCAAATAACACAACATATGTCGTTGGTAATCAAAAATAACAAATAAAAAAAAAAAAAATCTGGTGTGGGGTGAGTTCTGTAATATAAAGCGTCTAATTTCACCCTTAATGAAAAAACAAAGCGAAAGAAATCGTAACAAAAACAAAAAAAAAAGTTAAAATTAAAAAAAAAAATATAAGGCATAAACACCCTAGAAATCTCTTCACACTGTGCTACAATTTTTTTTTTAAAACGGAGTGCTCTAACCAACTTAAACTGTATTACCCTACCCTAACCCCCCGACCAAGTCAAGTGTAATTTTAATAAAAATAATAAAAAATCATCCCAATAACACTAAAATTTTAAGACAACAGAAAAAAGTCATCGTAATTCTGTTCAAAAAAAAAAAAAAAAAAGTTTTATTTTCAGCGACATTGCTGTTATTATTTTTATTTTTTTTTTTCATGGGTACGAGGCCACCTTGATTATCATCATCATTATTAACAGCCAACGATATACATTTAACCTAATCATCATCATCATTATTAGCTTCTTTATCTTCCTTGTTGTTCCTTGTGTTAAAGTTTCATTCTTTTGCAGACATTTAACGACACAAAACAAAATTGTAACAACCGATAAAAAGAAAATAAAAAGATTAACAAGTGCAGTTAGAATGGAAACTAAACAGTAAACTAGTGAAAAACAAACAACGAAAAAATTCGTATAAAGGTAAAAAAGTAGATCGACTGCAACCAAATACAGCAAAAAAAACTCTTATCAGACTTTGTCACATGCAACCAAAAAAAAAAAATAGAAGAACCAAACCGATTTGTCAACTGTCATAATCGATATAAGTCATACAACAAATTTAATGCAATTTATTTACTTGCCTTTCACGATTTTATCTAGTCACAAAAAAAAAAAAAAAAATTCTTGACATTTCACACTGATTCAGTGAATTATTTAGGGATGCTTGAGTCGCTGACAATTTTTTTTTTCGTTTCGTTTCTTTTTCTTCTGGTTGCATAACTCTTGGCGAAATTTTAAAAACAAACGACCAACAAAAAAAAAATGTTTACATGCTGATTGTAGGAAAATTGATTGAACTGATAAATAACCAAATGAAAAATTCTCTTCAACGGTTTTTACTATTAAAAACCTGCTACTGTTGTCCATTTTATAAAAAGTCAAAAAAAATTCTATCGTTAATTTACCGCACCAAGGTACAAAACTTGTCGAAAAATTATGATTTCTGATCACGATGTTACGCAACAATACAACGAGATGTTAAAACGATGCCAACAGCAATAGAGTTTCAATGCAGTTTTTTTTTTATCCTCCGGTTCTTTATTTTACGAATCACAACAGCAACAGAATTATTTATTTTGTTCTCTTGTCTAGTAAAAAAAAAAAAAAAAAACACCAAGACGATAAAAGACTGATAAAAAAAACTTTTTAAAAGAATATTTTTAAAATAAATAAAACCGACACATTGTTTAGGTATTATGTTATTAAATTTCGGATTAAAAATATTGATAATGCTTGTGTAATAGATAAAAGCGGAATAAATCGAATTGATAACGACAATTGATGAGTGCAGACACAATGAAGAAGTTAACGAAAAAAAACCCATACGAGTAGATTGTACCCCGTAGCAATAACAGCATACATTATGGCAAAAAAAAATAAAATAAAATATAAATAAATAAATAAAACGATAAATTATACAAAGTATAATGCATTTTACACCCTTAACACGTACTCCCTCTGATGAAACACCCAATAAAAAAAAAATATTAAGTTTAAAGATGCTACGTCGTTTTCTTTAATTTTTTTAATTTTATGCTTGTGCGTGTACTTATTAAATAGGGTTAAAATGACCTCAGGGTGGTAAATAACCTCCATCTGAGATTCATGTCAAGGTAAAATCAGAGGAGAGACAATGTAATAAAAAAGCTCATTTATTTATTTACAAAAAAATCTCTATAATTGTCTTTTGCATTCGATTTTGGCACTTTCTGGATAAGGGTTGATGAATGTGTGTTCATTTCTGAATAATATATATATATATATTTATATTATCCCAATAAACTTTGTGTATTTTGATGTCTTATGGGACTTGTTGTATGGAAATGATCTGTTTTGTTATAGATACGTAAAATGTAAAAAGTTTTGAGCCATCAACTATGTCTCTCTCAAAGTTAGAAGAAAATTTTACAAAAGAGAACAATCTGTGCACCCTAAATATATATAATATACACACTGACATGGGACGGTCACAAGAAAAACAAAAAAAAAAAAAAAAGGATTATACATTGCGTCATAAACACACCATATGCTTTTCCATAATTTTTTATTATTTTATTTTTTTTTTGCCTGCGTTAAACTACGTTTCGTTAGTTTTTATTAAAATTAGCTAGCCAAAAACCAACTATTAAGGTGGCATGTGTATGACTTTGCCGCCCACATGATCAAACCAAAAATGAAATATATTCTATGGATGGAATAATATTGTCTTGTTTGTCATGGTGGTGGTAAAAGGATGAAGGAAAAGTTATCAGCCAAACCCTTAAAGTGCAAACTGTGGTCTTTCAACTTAATCCTATCTTTTATTTATTCGTTTTTTTTTTTTTTTCTTTCTTTCCTTCTTTCTGTGGCCTAAGGTGTAGTAAGATAGGTTATTATAGATTTAAATAGTGGTTTTATGCTGAGGAGGCATTATCATAAATGGAAGATGAAAGCCTATACATTATTTTACTTTACTTATTATTATTATTTTTGCTACGTAAACTAACAGAGTGTACAGAGTTTGTTATTTGTAATCCCCAATAAATGTGACATACGACGTTGATAGGACACCCAAATATATATTCAAAAACATCTTCTATCTAATGGTTAATACATTAAATTATAACAAGGAAAATAGATTCGTGTCTTCATAATAAACAAAAAAAAAAAAAAAAAAAAAAACACCTTGGCAATGGTAATAAATAACCAGGAAAAAAATTCTCATATAAAGCAAAACACCACATATGCTGAAACTTACACAAAATACAAACTGGTAGCCAGGTGTCAAATTTTTTCGAGTATTTAAAATTTTATTTTGTAAACCCAATGTGTGACAATTGATGGTAAAAAAAAAAATAAAAATAAAAAAAACTACAATTTATTGATTAATTAGAAAACATTAATTAGTTACATCTGTATTAGTTTTTGTTATGGGCGTTTTATAACAAATCTATAAGGGTGGTATGCTGTTTACAAAACTATTTAAATTCGGTTTTGATAAAATGGGGATTTTTCATCAATTTTCGTGAAAATACACACAAAAATTAGATTAGACACAAGAGTAAAATGTTACCAGAAAGTTTTCTTAACAGCATATGAGTGAATGCGAAACCATTCCACGTATTTATTTAAACTTTTAATTAAAAATAAATATCTGCATAATCAATAATAACAAGTAAAATATTTGCATTTGTATCTTGTAACAATCATCTATTTAAATAAAAAAAAGAAAATTTACCCAAACAACAAAAAAAAACTGGTTGAAAAACTACTTGCTGTGGTTTCTCTCCTGCTCCGCCACTTCAACTGTAACAAAAACGTTGAAGAAAAACCAAAAACGAAAAAACGAATTATTTTGTAATAATTGCGTGAAAATGTTTTTTCTATAATTAAAATTAAAAATACAAAAAAAAAAAGAAAAAAGTTTTACTTAAAGCTTTCTGGAGAAACGAAGAAATAACAACTCGACCCGCAAACTGTATACGAGAATGTTTTGAAACTTTTTTTTTTTTCTAGAGTATTAACATTTCTATGATAATATGGTGGAGTGTTAAGGTGGTTTATTCTGCCAGCTTTCTTGTTTATTCTAGTTAAGTTTTTATGTTGATGTATCTAGACATCATACGACCCACCCTTAAAGTTAAGCATTCACAGCTTTCCTCTTCATTATCACGCTAGATGATTTTTGTATGGGAAAAGTTTTTCGGTATTTTTTCGTATTTTTTTTTTTGCCTTTTACTTCCTTGAACAATTTATGTGCACTCATATGTGCGTTGTACAGACTCAATTTCTATCGTACGTAAGTATTTTATATTATTTTTAGGAAGTGGCATTTGAAAGCCTATGCTTGAAAGTTTTTTATTTTTTGGAAATTGTTTCGTTTTACTTCACTACTTTCCACTAAATCAATTTTATCATGAGACTTTCGTATCGAGATAAACGCATCGAAATTTTCCTCATGGCTATAACTCTGCAAAGTGAACTCAGTTTTGTCTTCGAATTATCGATGTAATCGATTAAAATTATTTCTTTACACAAAGCCACATTGAAATTTTTATCGGCGAAATTAAATTTAAATTGGCCATAACTTTTGATTAAAATTTTATTTCAGGATATGTGGTGAATCCATACAAAGATTTTCAATTAATTTAAAAGAAATGTGGAAATTCGTCTGGAAACGGATATCAACAATCGGAAAAATTTCAGAATTTTGTCGAAAAGTTGATCAAACCCGACCAAGAAGTAAACTTTGGAAAAATAATCGTTTTGAGGTGTTGAATCGACTTAGTTTTTGAAGTTTCTCGATTAAAAATTTAATTTTTTTTTTATTTTAGCCACAACAAGTTCGTAAAATTATTAAATTCTCAGGATAAAATCCCCGTGGTTGATTGGATACAAAGATTTTTATTTGATTAGAAAAAATAAAAGAAAAAATCGATTTTCCCAAACTCCATCTAAAATTCCATTGAAAATTGACCTAAAGTCCTGACCACCGTTAATTATTTTTATCCTGTTGATTGTTCGCTATTAATATTTGCCAAAGGTATTGTTACGCAAATTAGTTAGCTACGTTCAGAGATGGTTTATTGGTAGACACAACCGATATACAATTGAAACCAGCTGGTGGCATATGGTGTTTGTTGTGGATAAAAAAAAATCAGATGATGGTGTGAATTGGGAAAAAGATTCTCCTAGTTTTATCAGAATAACAATTTGACAATACGAATAGATCAAAAACATACAGAAATTATTTATTTATTTTATTTTATTTTTTCTAAAGAGTAAAAACAACACGGCTAAGCGAAGTCAATACGTGACAAACATTCAAAATGTTTTGTTTATACAGCCCAAACAGTACTTGGTTATGGTTTTAGTAAATGCACAGAATTTAAGCGAAATCAGCAGTCGATAAAGTCAATTTTGTTTGGGTGCCTCAAACTGACTTTTTTCTTTCTTTTTTCTTACTCACTTATCGTAAACTAAGATTGCTAAAACCCACATGCAACTGTAGAGTAGATTTTCTATGAGATTTTCCTTGTCATTTATTTTCATTTGAATTAATGTTCTTCGGTTATGAAAAAAAAAAATTATTATTATAAGAAACGAGTAAATAAATAAGAATTTTTTATTTTAATTTAATTAAATTGTTTTTTTTTTCTAGCGGATTTATTGTGCTTTACAGCGCACACAAAATTCAAAAACACAAAAACCGCATTTAACGTTAAATTAAAATAAAATTATCAAACACAATACGTTACTAATGTAATAATAAAATTTATTAACAAAATGCGTCCTTGTCGCATCCTTGCAGCACTAGCATCTCCACCAGCTAGCGACAATTTTTCAATTAAAAAAAAATAAAAAAATAATAATAATAAAATTCAATGAAATTTTCATCGTTGTGTCACTTGACAATGCTTCAAAAAACTGAAAAATAAAAAACTTTAATTTTTTTGTGTTCATTAAAATTCACCAACGAATTGTTTTTATTTATGATTAAATAATTAAAAAAAAAAAAAAAAAACCCTTCTCATCCTAAACGATGAATTTTTTAAATTATTTTTTAATTATTGCATTTGTTTAGAATGGTGAAAGCTTTTCTTTCTCTCTCCACTGTTAAATTAAATTTTTTTTATTCTTTTTTCTTTCTTTCAATTACAAATTTTAAAATTGAATGACAGCCATCAGCTAAGCGAGTAACAATGGTTGACAAACGTGAATATTTCAATAAGCGAATGAAAAACTTAAGGACCGGTCTGGAGAGTTATTGTTATTTATTTTCTGTTGCCTTATTATTATTATTATTATTTCTTCTATTTTTCCCCTTAATACCAAAAAATAAATAAAAATAAGCTTTTATCCATTATTCCATTACAAATCAAAAAAAAAAAAAATTCTTTAGGATGCTGCTGATGCTGCATTTTCTAGCAAAAAAAAAAAAACCCTCTGTCTGCTATTTTTAAACAATTTTTCGTTACATCAATGTGTGAAAATAGGAGAAAAGAATTATAAATTGGCAGAGATAGGAAATTTTTCTTCTTTTCTTTTTTTTTTTTTCTGTAAATCCTTAACACATCCCACTTTATCAATATTAAGCCAGTAGCATCGCTAATATTCCTATTGAATGCCACATATAAGATTATTGACAAAAGAAAATAAAAAAAAAATATTTTTATTTGATTTTAAATTGAATTCATCGATTGTTGTGATGGTGTGGGGCGAGTTTGTGCCTTTTCTTTCCTTACGTTTTTTTTTTTTTTTTATAAATTTCTTTGGCTTTGTGTGTCGCTTCTTTAAAAGCCAACCTGATAATATTTTTTATGAAACCACCAAATAAAAGCTGCTCAACGTTAAAACAAACAAACGAATCGCACTGATAATTTATTTATTAAAGCTAGAAACATGCGTTTTGATGCGACGCGTCGATATTTATCTTACGTAGAACAGGAGGAAAAGAAAAAAAAAAAAGGTAAAAGTGGTAGAAATACTGTTGGTACGTGCGTACAACAACTCAATAGATAAAAGCTAATATATTAGCTCCAGAATAATGTTTTTGGGGTGAGTAGAAATAAAAAATTTCTATCTTTTTTCCGTATTAAATCGTTTTGCTTCTTTCTGTTTAGACAGAAGTTTTTCTGACGTAAACCCAAAGAAAATCTTACATTTTACGTAAAAAAGAATAAGATTGATAAACACGGATGTGTGTATTATGCAAAGGTAACATCGCTTCAATTTATATATATATATATATATACATATATATATCCTAAGGATAATAAAAATAAAATTCTATACGCAATTACCGTCTCTATTGATGTAAATTTTTTTTTCTTCTTATTTTTATTTTCTATATATTCAGCTACAAATGGATATTTTCCTCAAAAGTAAATACACTTTGGTTGGTTATTAAAAGTATAAAAAAAAAAACGAAAAAAATTAAATCGTGTGATAAGGGTGGATTAAAGACACACGCAGTAACAGTGGAATTTTTCATACAAACTACCAAAATTCATCACAAATTCGATTCTAATTAAAAAAAAGTAGCAAAAAAAAAAAAAAAAATCAATGGAAAAACCACGATAGAAATTATTTTGCTATTAAGCACTGTTGTAACACCCTTTAATTGTGACATAAAATACTGTTTTAATTAAATTCTCATATAAATAGGTTCAGCAAAACAGGCATACACCCACCCACCCAGATAAATCCTCCAAAAAAAAAAAAAACGTACCCAAGAAATGAAACATCTTTTTATGCGACATAACACTTTGCGGTTGCTAAACACTTTTTCATCTAAACTTATCGCTATTTCTATATGAGAATTACGTTGTATATAAAAATCTAATTTAAAATTAAAATCCACCACCACCACCACCACCACCATCATCCGTTCATTGTTTGAGAGTTTTCAATAAAAATGTTATTATCACCAAGCTACAACCGAATTACCATATAAATAATGAAATCGGTGTACACCGAAATGCCTCCCGTATTACCTGTAATATGTCACTCTGCTATGCGCCGGTAGATAATTTGTATTTTAGTAAAGGAAACGCTCAGTATCTTTACATTCAGGTACGTAAATAGTGATAAATAAATTGTTGACGATTTATTTTTTAAAAACTGTTAAACTGTGAATATTTATCAAAACTCCTAGCTGGCGGAACAGAGGCTTTTCCTCATTTTTTTTATTTTCAATATGAATGTGTCTCATGGTTGGTAAAATATTTATTTAAATAAAAAAAAAAAAACGATGACACGAGTCTAATTAACAACGTAAACAACGAATAACACCATAGATAATCCCATAAAAGTTCTTCTAGAAGAAAATCCCGTAAATTATTAAAAAAAAAAAAAAAAAAATTATTTCATTTCAATTTTCGCGATTAAAAATAGCAAAAAAAAAAAAAATTGTCGATTCAGGAAACGTAGTAACGCTTAGAAACATCAAATCAGCGATGTATCCTCGATATCCGTATTCGATAACCAATAAACGAGTAAAAAACAAAAAAAAAAAAAAAAAGGTAAAAACGCCCGTCCGTCAGTCCCCAACCATTCATATCCCCAATAGCTATCATAATTCTATTAATTTTTCTTCTTTTTTTTTTTATATTAAATATTTTCATTTCATCATTTTATGTCGCTCATTCCTCCCTCGAAAACACCAACAAGACATAAAATGTCCGAACCCAAATAGAAAAATGTTCCTTCTTCTGTATTGAATGCTTAAGATTCATGTTCGATGACACCTCGATTAGATTTTTGTGTACACAGGTCACGTTTATTTACGTAGCAAACGGACCAGTCTGTGGCCTCAATTTATCTCTCTATATATGTAACCCGCTGCCACCTATATTTAACACCGAACCAAACCACCCAAACAAGTATCTATCCTAATTGTTTGTCGGTAGTATGAAGTGGCAAATGTAAGTAGATTTTTGCAGCATTTATGTATACTTAGGTGTAGCCCACACTAAGTCGTAAAGACGATGCATTCGTCGTCCCCGAGGGCTATGCAGTAAATTTATGACCGTATGAACCTTAAAGCTAATTCATATTACCAAAGGCACCAAATATATAAGATTCGGCAGAATATTTATTGTTCGCAATTTTAATAACATAAACAACTTGGATTTTCTAATAATTTTTTTTTTCTTCTTCCTTTTTTCTGTGTTTTTATGACTTTCAATTTGCCAGAAATGATAAAAAAAGAAAGAAAAAAAATGTTTGGAGAAGCAGCATAGTAAAAAAAAAGCTCCACACCCCATACCAAAATTATTGGTTGCAAACAGCAGTAGCAGCAGCAGCAGCAGCAAAAAAAACTTTTTCATTTTTTTTTTTTTTGCAGAAAAAAATTCAGTCACAAATCGATGTGATGTAATAAAAAATTCATGAATGCAACTTGCATAATTGATTTGTAAAGTTTAATTTTCTATATTTATTTGTGATATTTGCAGAGCTTTTATTCTCTGTATTAAATTCTATTTACTTTGGCTGGGGCTAATGTTGCATGGCGGTGTGTACCTGACCGTTGTAAATCGCAGAGTTAAAAAAGTTTTTTTTTCGATTTTTCTGTGAATTGTTGCAAGTTTTGTCGCAAAACGATTTTTCTTTAGAAAAGTTAATTAAATTTTCGCTTTTTTTTTGTATGTTTGTTATCAGGACTTGCTGTCGTTACGTAAGAAAATATCATGTACTAACCGTACTTGTTAATAAAAACAACAAAAGATGGTGAATTAAGGTGTAATAGACAGAAAAAAAAGTAGAAAAGTTTTTCTAGAGTACGAGTGGTGCGATTTGTTTACCTATTTTCGGTTGTACATGGTATCGTTGCGTATGAGATGTTTGATTTTTTTTTCTTTTTTGCTTAATCCCTTTGGGACAACAAAGTGAAGATTTCATTTGAGATTCACATTTATGTAATTATGGGTTTTTCTCTCTTTTTCTGCTTTTTTGTAACAATGTTTTGTGCAATGTACAGTAGTAAAAATTTTGTGTATTTACGTCTTGCTAGTAACATTTTGAATCATGACTGTTTATGTTTACGTTACAAAACACCTTTTCTGATTATATTTCATCTGTGTAATCGGCGTGTGTAAAATATAAACAAAAGCAGAAAAGAAAGAAGAATGAAGCCACGAACATTAGGTAAAATAAAAGCTACAAGCGTTATGTTGCTCGATTACCGAAAGAAGATCCGTTTTTTTATTTTATTTTTTTGTTTTTATTTTCTGCTGCTGATGAATAAATTTTATTTGTTTAGATAAATGTTAATTTGTATAGAAAACACTCGTGCAGTGTAAACACAAGAGTAAAATATTTGGCTTTGTTAAAGGATTATAAAGAGCAGCAAGACAACAACACAAATAATATAAAACATTTTGTATTAGGAGTTAACAAGTTTTATATTTTCTTCTCTACGAGAAATTAGATTTATTTTTAAACAAAAAAAAAAAAAAAAAAACTGCAGCAAATTATTAGTTTGTTAATGCAGAAAAAATAAATTAATTAATTAATTAAAGCGTTAACACAGGTTAAACGAAAAAAAAAAAAGTAAAACACCGATAAATACCTGAAATTAACATTTTGTTCATTATTATTAAAATATTCATTGCTCTGTAACGTAAAATGTTTTTAATTATTCTCACCTGTTAATAGAGTGTTTTTTTTTTCAACTTATGTCTCGCATTACACGAGTTTTATAAATTTACCATGGTAAATGGTAATAACCTGAAATGACATTCACGTAGGTAAAAATGTTTTTTTTTTTTTTTTATTGAACGTGACCAGGATTTTAAGGATATTTCTTAATTTTTTTCATAATCTTTCACATATTATTGTTTATTTTTCCAGTGATTTTTATAAATTCTCAGGACTTACTTCTGAGTAGGTTTTATTTACCACGATTAATTTTTGCAATTATTTCAATACGTAGGGTTTTTAGTATTTGTTTGTTTGCTTTTATTAGTAAATGACACCAACCGTATTACAATTCTAATCATATTTACAAAAAAAAAAAAAAAAAAACATCCCTTAACATGTTATACACACCTATCCTACCCCAATTAAAAAAAAAAACACTTTAAATTAAAAACTTGTTTTCACTTAAGTTAAAATCTCATCAAAAAAAGCAATTTAAAAAAAAAAAAAAACATTTTTTCTGTTACTTTCTATTTATATATCATTTATATTATGGAACGGTTGGGGTTGGGGTTGGGGTTCTGGTCGGGTGGTAAATTTATCCCTCATAATTTTTATATAAAGCAAAAACATTATTAATTTTACACCATTATTCACTCGTGATATATTTTATTAAAAACTATTATGCAATGTTTTTGCTTCAAGCAACGGTCATGATGACATTTTATAAACGCGATTACATTTTCCTTATTATTAAATATTAAATAGGGGGTTGATAAAATGTATTTTGTTTGATTCTTACTGAATATTAATATCAAGCTGTTTTTATTATGTAAAACCGAATAGAATATATAATCAATAAATAATCTTATAATAACCGGAAGTGACCCAGTTTATTCTATTAAGACAAAAAATTGTTTTAATAACATTTAAGTAACTAATCAGAGATCTTGTTTGTTTATTATTTAATCTAAACATCAACCATTACCAACAGCACCACCAACAGCACCCTTATCCTGGTTTAATCACTTTGCAATTAACAAAACAACGCAAAACTCATACACAGTTTTCTACAAGTAATTTTACAAAAACTAAGTAGATGTGATATTAGAAAAATTATTATTAAAATTCTATATGCTTAATTAATTACATAAATACATACGTAACCGCCCCCGTAACGACAACAACAAAAACAACAACCGAATAAAAAAGGTTCTTAAATTAGAAAAAAAAAAAAATAGAAGAGTAAAAAAGTAAACAGAATTAAACCAAAAACACTAAAAAACAACAAGAAAAAAAAATAAATTAATTTGACCAATGTTTTTTTGTTGGTGTTAAACAGAACAGGGTAAGGGACACATAGTCTCATCCCTTAAAAAAAAAAAAATATTAAATTGGTCCCTTTAACCCATATTTAAAATAATTTACACCCGTAATACTTGTTTTTCTATGGGTTTTTTTTAAATTTTTTTGCTAACCAACCTTTTTCAGTTTCTACCGTTTTCTACCCAAGAGTTTACTCAATCTTTAAAGAAAAAAAAAATTTAATTCGTGTAAAATTGTTGTTGTTTTTCACCTGTAGAAAAACTATTCTGAGCGTAATAACTTTTAGCGCCAGTGTTTTTAGTTTAATGAAACGCTGTTCGCGTTTTTCCTCATCGTCCTTTTTTTTTGTTTTTGTTTCCCCATCATTGTTTCGATACAAAATACAAAAAAAAAAAATGTTGAGTGATTAAAATCTTAAAAAATTTATTACTTGAATTTTTTTATTGCAGTTGTTGAATTTTTTTTTATGATTTGTTTTCGATTTTTGTATTACGAAAAGGTTTTTTTTTTTCTGTACGCAATAAAACTAGACGATGGGTTTAAAAAATAATTTTCTTTCTTTAGTTTGTTTTGTAATAAAATTGTCGATAATTAACATTAATCAATACATGTTGAATGAATGTTTTACACAGCATTTATGTGATGTGAAATTTCATTGGAATTTTATTACCACAAAACGCATTCAGTGTATTTTGTAATAAATTATTGTGATAATAAAAAAAAATAAAAAAAATGTTTATTCGATGGCTACATGTTTTAATCTAACTAAGTTTGAGGTTTTTTTTTGTACTTTTAAAGACGAATGAAACGTTTTTTACCTCTCTGAAGTCGCTTTAACTGAAGAAGAAACAAACAAACTGAATCAGTGGCTTAAATCATTGAAAAATCAGAAATCTCAACGATATTAATAATTTAATAATTTCCTAGTTATAACTTGCCTTGTGCCCCGTTGTAATTAAATGCAATAGACCGTAAAATCCCAGTAAATGTGTATTTAACTCACCTGAAAATAAATGTTTAAAAAAAAGCAAAAAATTATTAAACAGAAAATTGGTTGAATGACGAAACAAAAATAAGAAAAAGAGAAGAAACTAAAGCATCCCTAGCGGAAGTGTTTTATGGCATAAACGCGATACTTTATTTTTAAAAACTTAACTATTGTTTAACGTTGCTACATGCTTATAAACTCTTATTCTTTGCTCCTCCCTTAAAGTGAGCAATTTAAAATAGAAGAAAAAAAAAACAATTTTTTTTTTTATATTCATACATCGCGCATTAATAAAACGAATTGAAGGATTGAAACTATTTGGGCGTTACTGGGTAGTGTGAAAATAACTGATGAATTGTTTTGTTTAAATATTCCAAGAAGAAAGAATGTCGACACTACCGTCGACACTTACCATCATCTTACGTTGTTAACACATAAAATGCAGCACAGTGAAATATTTTTATTTTATGAATTTTATTGGAAATTCGATGGATTTTTTTTTTTTATTACATCATGCACTTTCTGTCTGTTAAGTTTTAGGGGATGCTTTACACTTTTTTTTTTTGTTTGTTTTGTTGTCGTTAAAATAAACATATGAGCAGCTGTTTTTAGCACAGCATTTCCTAGCCAATTGTCTTCTTTTCATTTCGTTTTATTTTGTTTGTCAACCCAGTGAATTTTTTTATATTTCCAAGGATTGTGATAATATCACCTAATAAACGGATAGAAAAATATTTGTGCTTTGAACATCAATAATAAAAATATTAAAATTTCTAGCAAATATTCACCAACTAGAGGGTTGATTTTCTTTTCTTCTTCTTTTTTTTTTTTTTTTTTTTAATTGATTAAACACTTTGCGAATTTTTCATTTTTTTCCTCCATATTAACCTAAATGTTAAATAAAAATGTAAAAAAGCTGCATGATGCAGAAATATGATCTAGGTACGTAAGTAACAGTCACAGTTATCAGATGAACATGAAATTGCACAAAGTAATTCTTGATGCTTTAGCTCTGTGTCTTTTTGAGTAGCTGGTGCCTCGTATATTTTACATCATTCAAGATTAAAGTAGAAAATAAATAAACAAAACACACAGATAGATATTTTTTTTTTTTTTTTTTGATGCACTTTTTATCTTTATAGATCTAATTCACAAAAGGGAAAAGAAAATTTGTTGGCAAAAAAGCGTATAATGTGTGGTATTTTCCATCACCTTTGGCTCTACCACGATTCTTATTATTTTTTTTTTTTTATTTCTTATTGTTTGCTGTTACTGTTGCTGCTTCTGTTTCTGCTTCTACAACTCCGGTTGTTTTCTTTATTCTTTTTTATTATTATTATTATTATTTTTCCCTTAACATTTTATGCATTTGATATTTAAATTTTTAACCATTGCGGTTATGGCAATCGCAACTACAAGAGTCATGATACTAAGCAGAGTTTACAGAAAAACAGAAAAAAAAACCTCGATTCGTTTGATGCTTCGTTTCTATTTCTTAAGTTCACTAAAAAAAAATTTTATTTTTCTTTAAACATGGGGTGGTGTTAGGATGGGTTTTGAATAAAGTGAACCACCCTAGTATATATATAGATTTAGATATAATAACAATAAAAAAGGAAAGAAATTGTATTATTATGAAATATTTACTCTCAACGGTTTTTTTTTTTTTTTTGGTGTTTTTGTTGATTTTACGATAAAGGTTTGTACCGTATATCGTGCCACCAGTTTCATCATTTCTTCAGGTCGATAGGAATCGAAAGATAAAATTGTGGTGGTGTTTTGTGTTTACTACACCATCCCACATTATTCATTTCTTTACACCGTTAAAGCTTAAACTACAAGCACTCGTGACTTCCGTGTAACATTCCTACAATAAACTGATAAAAAATTTCTATATCGTTGCAAAGTCAGAGAAATGTGTGATAATTACAATCATCTTTTACAATTGCGTAATCTCCAGATGGTCGTATAAATATAACCAAAGAAAATATAAAGAAAAATAAATCCAACTCTGCTATTTAATATTTGACGGTTTTCGGGCTCCCCAGACACCAATCTCGGTCTAATTGCTCATTGTAGAATCTTGAAAAAAAAAAAAAAAAAAAAAAAATGTGAAGATTTTTGCTTTCCAACCTTTTTGTTTTCCTTTCGACGAAATTAACACAACAAACGATGACTTGTTTCAAAACAAATAAGTTTAGCTGTGGATAACCTTTGGCTAATACAAACACAAAAACCAGTCATCACCTGAAGGTAAAGAAAGTTTTCATTCCACCTGCTATGCGCTAACAGCAGTAAAAAAAAAAATTATTTATTTCTCCTTGCCGTTTTTCGCAAAAAGACATAAATATGCAAAATAGTTTCCTTAATTTTTTATATATGTATATATATTTTTATTTAATTTTATTTTTAAAGTGGCATCATTCTTAAAGTGTGCTATTTACTTGGATACACAAATTAAAGGATCTAGTCATTGGATATTCACTTCTTCTAGTGACTGCATAATTTTATGCTTTAATTTAGCATTTTTATAGTGTAATTTTAAAAGCGAAAATAAAAATAAAAAAATTTATGCAAATACATACGGAAGGTGATATTTTTTAAAAGAGTAAATTTCCGCTATAAACTCTTACTCAAGTGGAAAATTACCAAAAAAAAAAAAAAATGTTTTTTTCCTGTTGTTTGTTGCTTTACCTGTTTTTTTTTTTTCTTAAGAAATAAATTCCATAGCACAATGCTAATTTCGTTAGTTAATTATCCCAAAAAAAAAAAAAAAATAAAAGAACAAAAAACTCTTATATGCGAATTAAGGTAAAGAAATGAGAGAGAAAGAAATTTGAATTGTAAACATTTTACCATCTAAATTGGCAAATATTTTTTATTTTTTTAAATCATTTTTTCTTTTCTTTTCCTTAACGTAATAACACGAAATTATATTAACACCTTACGCCCTTACGTCTTTTTTAAAAAACAATTTTTTTTTATTTTTGCACCCATTGCAATCACGAACATTATTTTAATTAAAAACAATAATTTCTGGATTAACAGCATTTTTCTTTTCTTTTCTTTCTTACTTTCGTTTATTATTATTATTATGTTGCTGCTGCTGATGCTAACATTATAAAACTCTGTAGCATTATAATGTGACAGACTGTGTGTGTACTGGGACTGGGTGAAAAAAGGATATTAAAACAACAAAAAAACAATTCTGTTCTAGAAGGTAGCAAATAGCAAAAAAAAAAAAAAAACCATCAAGGGTTTTTCTATGAAACTGCACACGCGGATATAAAAATTTAAGAGCTTTAATTTGAAACGTGACCGTTGAATGCATTTGGAATTTTATTTAATTTTTTTTTTAAACTTGTTTGAGCACTGCCCCCCATTTATTACAATAATATTCACCCGCTTCTGTTTCACCAACAAATGGTATTTTGCTACTTTCTATAATAGCGGTTGAAAATGTTGCAATGGAATTTATCTTTCACAGTCACCACCCAACCATTCAGCATTGGCAGCACGCACAGCTTTTTTTTTTTTTTATATAATTCAGTACCGACAGAACAGTGTGGAAAATATTTTTTTTTTTTTGTATAATAAAATTTGTTTCGGGTGTTTATAAAATGTATTTGCCTTCTAATTTTTTTTAAATTCATTTTTGTCAAGCTTGTTGCAGCGGATATACTGCGATTAACAAATTTAAACATCGCGCAAGAAAAGGAAATAAAAAAAAAATAAAAAATTTTATGCAGTAAGAGGAAGAGCATCAGCATCATTAATTGAATTTTTTTTTTTCATTCTGTAATTTTATGACACGAAATTCTAAAAGAATTTTTATGTTTTTTTTTCTATTTCTTTGTGTGTACAGACGGGTAAATGTTTATGCAAAGAGTAAGACAAGAGAGGGATCATCGTATTAAAAAGGTAAAAAAAAAAAAGAAAAAAGGGGTTGCAATGTTGCAAAATATTTTACTTTAATAAGTTAGTGAATTGTGAGGAAGTTTACTTACTTAACTTTTTGTAAACAAAGTGGAAAGAATTTTTTTTTTTCAAATTCACTAAGGAATTTTCACATCATCTGAAAATTTTTTGTAACTTTACGAAATTCGTTTAACACACACAGTGTTTTTAGTTTGTAATTCTGCCAAAATGTATCTCAGAACTATGATTTTTAGCTTTTAGTAATCATAAATAAATACACTAGTCGTGTACAATGTAATAAGTGGGACCCGGTATTAATTTTTTTAAATAAATCACACTACACGTGGAAAAAAGGGTTTTATTTTCAATTCTTGACGACTTTCTGAACTTTGAGTGGTCATAACTCAAGAAATAATTTTTTTATCGAAAAACACCAAGAACTAAGTCTATTCAGAACTATCTAACGAACATTCCTGCAAAGTTTCAGCTCGATCTGAATTTATTTAATTTTCACCTGAAAATTGAAATTTTTCCTGATACTTTGTATGCATTTTTGGCGAAAAAAAATATTATTTTTAAATGAGCTGAAATTTGGTGAAAAGTCTTGTGTTGAGTCCTTAAGTATGCTGTATAAAGGATTCCGGCATAAAAAATTTCAATCAGAAGTTATGACCAGTTGAATCTCAATTCCTTCGTTTTTTGCTTTCTGCATTGGTTTCGAATGTACTGATCTCAGTTGTTTAGTCATAACTCTGCCAAAATATGTCTCAGAACTAAGATGTTTAGCTTTTTGCAATCCTGAATAAACACACTAGTAGACCGCAATATGAAATGTGGGCACTAGGTAGTCATTTTTTAAAACAAAGGCCATTAAGCATGGGAAAAGGTGTTTTATCTTCAATTTTTTGAACTTTGAGCATTCATAACTCGAGAAATAAATTTTTTTTCGAAAAATTCCAAGAACTAACTCGATTCAGAACTGTCTAATGAACATTCCTGCAAAGTTTCAGCTCGATCTGAATTTATTGAGTTTTCACCTGAAAATTAAAATTTTTCCTGATACTTTGTATGCATTTTTGGGTGAAAAAAAAATTATTTTAAAATGCGCTGATATTTGGTCAGAAGTCTCGTATTGAGTCCTTAAGTTTGCTGTATAAAGGATTCCAATAGCCGAACAGTGAGTTATGTGTGTGGGACTGGTTATGATAATTTTTCTTTTTTTTAATAATTACGTAATAACCGGCACACATCATTGCATAAGTTTATCAATTTATTTTGTCTTTATTCCAACGGGAACAAAAATTTGAATTAAAATAAAAAAAACTTTTCGCCCCCTTTCTTCCTTTTTCGTTATTTTATGCAAGTGGGCCGCTTGGCATTTTATTATTATTTAAGCATTGGCGACACGTCCACAATAAAATATAAAAATAATAAAAAACGATAATCAAAATGACCATTCGTGCGTTTTTTATTTTTATTTATCCCATTGTGAAATATTTCTGTTTATTACATTACAAAACTATAAAAAAAAATGAGAAAGCTCCTTCCTTTCTTGAGCTTTTTCCCCTTTTCTTTGTTTAATCAAATGTTACAGAAATGGACAGGGAACAGATGATTTTTGATGTTCATAATAACCATAGGAATGTGTTAGTAAGAGAATAAATAAATTTCAAAAATACATAAGAGTATGTAAAGGGATGTTATGAGCACGCATAAAATAGGTCATTCAAATACCAAAACTGTCCCTGGACGATAATATAGACAAGGACTAGCTAAAGTGAATTAGCTTTCCTAGTACGCTAGTTCTATTCGAATAAAATAACTTGTAACCAGATAAAACACAAAAAAAAAATTAAACAAAAAAAGCTTCAACCCACCCACATCAATTTAATGTGCAGTGTGCTTATCATTATCAAACGCGATTTTCAAAAAAAAAATTCCGTTTTGTTTTCGTACAACAATAAACCACGGAAATGAAATATTTTTTACTATGATCAAATAAATAACACAGACAGCATATTTAACACATACTTAAAAATAAATATATTTGCTTATCATTGTTATCAGTATTATCTATGGAAAATATTTTAAAACCAGTGAAAAACCACAAACAATTTTTCTGTTTCGAAATTTGCGTTTTCTCGTTAATAATTCACCGAAATTCATGCTTGTTGCATGTTTTCACATTCAGAAAATATTTCTGTTTGCAAAATGAAAAGAAAAAAAAAAAATGAGGGAATAGTCGATGCAAACCCAAACGGTGGTACGAGAAAATGTAGCGAAAATTTTTTCTTTATTTTTATTCCTACAAGAAGCTTTTTTTTTACAAAGCATACAGGAACGCTCGCTTGCTCACACACACACACTAATAGAATAATATCACAATCGAAATCGTCTAACTTTCAATAATAATATTTTTTTTTTTTTTTATATAAAAATTGAATAAGAATCGGTTAGTGTTGCCGTGGGATAGCTGTGGGGTCCAAAAGTTTTCTTTTCTTTTCTTTACTTTACTTTTTTTTTTAAGCTTGTCTACTGTGCTCTTTTTTTTCTGCTCTGTACATTTCTTAAAGCTCTATCACCCCCTATCTGTAACTTATTTTTTATTTTATTTTTTTATTTACGTTACTTGCTATTCAGCAACGACTCTTTCTTTCACAATTTCAATTCATCCGATTGATAAAGGGCGAAAACACACAAAAACCAAAAGAAAGGTGAATCAAAAAAAGAATTTTTTTTTTCCTCCTATAATAACTTGTCTTCTTTAGAATCGCCTGAAACGGTATTCAGCTAGTCATCTGCTTTTAAAGCAGCATCTTTTAGCCAAGCATCAGGCATCCACACAAGTAAGTTGAGGTCGTATAAAAGGATTCGAACGTAACCAGCCAGCCAAATATTTATTTATTCGTAATACAACGAGATAGAACAATTTTTTTTTTTTGCTATTATATCGTAGAATGTTGAATGTGGCTGTGATCTGATCTATTTTTCATTTTTTTTTATTTTTTTATTTTCAAATTCATACAACAGATCAGGCGATAAGGTAAGGAAGATCATTGTTATCATTATTATTTATTTATTTATTTAAATAAACGGGATCGGGTGCACGAGAAATAAGAAATTAATTTCAATGAAACGAGAGAGGAAAAAAAATGAAAATGCAGTCGGAAGGATTTTTACCACAGTAAATGGGGGGGGATGAGAAATGAAAACTTAGAAAATAGAAAAGTCACCCAAATTGTTTTTTGCATCAGCTTCTGCATCAGCTTCTGTTACTACTACAAACGGATAATATTTTGAAATTGATTCTTACGCTTAGCTTGGTTTAAATAGTTTTCTGTTTTTTATTTTTTTTTGTCTAGCATGGGAGCATAGAAAGGAAATTCTTTTTCAATGGATTTTCATTTCTTTTCTTCATTTTCTTCACCACTCTATAAGACAACTTAAATAAACGCAATGTACTTACATTACATAATAATAATTCTTTCGTTTAACATTTTTCCATTGGTTTCTTCTATCTACAAGATAAACAGTTTGTTACAGCAACAGCAGCAGCAGCATCCCCAATTGATATTTCACTATATTTTCTGCCGCTCAGTTAAATTTAGACTAGACAAAACCACCACAAAAAAAATATATATATTTTGTTTGTCTTTACCACCCCCACAATCTTTCGTTTTACAAAGAAAAAAATTTTTTTTTTGTTATTCTTCAGCTTTAATAACAAGGAAGTTGCTTCTGTTTTTCAATCCTTTTGCATATAGTGTTTCGTGTAAGAAATCAATCAAAAATCCTTTTTTTTTTTTTAATTTTTACCTTTTTAAAGGAAGAACTTGGATTAATAAAAAAAAAAAAAAAACTATTTCATCGTGGATTCGTAATTCGTTTTTTGATGATTCAACTGCATGTTATCGATTTTTTTTTTTTTTTTTTTTTGTATACCAAGGATCATCTAAAGATGAATATCCTTAAAATATATAATCACTTCACATAAGTTTCACTAACTTTAATAATTGTTTTTACGTTGTTTCTAATTATTTAACCCACCCTTAATATTGTTTGTGTGCTATTTTGTAGCCTTATTTGTATGCTATGTCTAAAAACAGTTGTTTCATTTAACAATTATATACCAATACGAATAGCTTAACACATCTGCTAAATAATAATAATTATTATTATTATTATTATTATATGATAACCACAGTAAAATACACATAAATACAAAATAGTAAATACACAAAATATTATAATCAATTGTCGCATTGATTTTATTTGTATAGAGAAATAATGAAAAATTAGTGGAGAAATCACAAGACCATATTTATCTTGGTATATACAACAGAATTATGTACAAAAGGCACATATGTTTATTGTTTTGTTTAAAATAGTGAACATTAATAGGTAATATCAATAATTATCTATTATTATTATTATTATTATTATTATTATTATTATTATTAAACAAAATCTATTCGTATTGATAATAACCACTGATTACTATAACACTATTCGATATATAATAATTATACTTAGTTATCTCTAATTGGAATAATAATTCTGTAAAGATAGAATAAATAATGGATAAAATTTATTAATAACAAATAAACAAACAAAAATAAAAAAAAATCCCCAATAATTACCAAATAAAATCGAAATAGCCTTACTAATCCTTGATTAAAATTAAAATTAAAAAAAAAATTAAAAAAAAACAACCCTTCTAACCTTGTCCTTTTTTATAGTTTAATTATTTTTCTCACTTCCTTAATTAATTACATTTTCCTTTATTTATTTCCAACCCCAGAATTTACACACACACACCCCCTATACCAAAGTTTATCGCATCTCGTTTTTTTATTTTTTTTTTTTTTGTTTTTTATTTAAAATTTTCTACCATACTAAATGGTTAAGTAAATACGACACCGAAATAAATATAAAACTATGTGTGTGTGTGTGTGTTTGTTTTATAATAATTGTATTAAAATTTTCTTAAAATACATATTTATAGTAAATTAGTCACTATTGTTGGTTTATGTCTGTAAGTTAAATCACTATGGTTATAGTTGGGTTTTGTGGTTTTTTTTTTTTTTTTGTGAATATTAAAGATATTAAATAACAAGGATAACGTTGTCTTGTTCTACATGTATTAAAATTCATGGGATACATTCACCGATAAAATAGTAAAATTGGTTAATTGAAGCATTTTCCATATATATATATATATATATATATATATATATCAATATGTAATTAGGGGTACATGTCATCAACAAGAATATTAAATTCAATTTAATCAAATGTGAATCGTTTTTGGTGTTATGACAGAAACTTTGGTTCTAATTATTCTTGATTCGGTATGAAAACTGGTAAAAAATTTAAATAATTTTATTTGACATAAAATATGTGATCTGTTGTAACAATTTTTAGGGGTGGTGGACTAGTCAACTTAATTAATCAACAGAGACTACAATGATAAGATCGATTATTATTTAGTAACCGGGATTATTTTTTGCATCTAAGTTAAATTTTAACTCAACAAACTTTGCTGCCCTGAAATATCAGAAGAAACATAAAACTGCGTTCAGGACACACCGGTAAAACCGTAAATTGTTTTAATTTCAATTGACAGCCAATATGCAGAGTCGAAGAACTTTGATTATTTGTAATTTCCTGAGGAAAAACTCCCGATAGACACATTAAAATGCAAATCTAAGATTAAAAATGCGGTTTTCGTACGACATCGATAATAATTCACAAAAACCGAAAAAAAAAATCCCACTGTTAACGAGTTTACTATTGTTTTTCCTATAACAAAAAAAAATTTTTTTTTTTCTCTTATTTTATTTCATTTCCTCAATTTTCCAATGCTGCTTGTAACTTTTTTTTTATTATTATATATATGAATAAAATATTTATTTCTTTTTTGTTCCTCCATCTACCTATTCCACCGGCTATATCTTCAGTTCACTACCGGGTTCTTCACATCAGATAATGTCTTTTCGATATAAATCATAAAAAATAAAAATAAAAACTTCTGTTCGCATATCGAAAAAAAAGTTTCATTTTTTCTTTTGTTTATATTATTTTTTCAGGACACTTGGGAGGATGAGAAACTGAATTTACAACAACGAAGGGAAAGAAAAACACTAAGAAAAAGTTTGACAGAAACAACGGCTTGAGTTTTGTATTGGCGGGCGGTGTGCCGGTGAGGTTAAAAAAAAAAATTTCAATAAACTTTTTTGATTTAAATGAAGTTCGAAATGGTCAACTGGACGGTCCAAGGATGTAATTTTTTTCTGAAAAAAGACACGAAAAAAGAAGCGGGAGCATCACCCGATATAAAAATGTTTAAATTATGATCGAATAATGGGGCTTTTTCAGGAGTTTTTCTATGCTTTTTTCTGTATCTTCATTATCTGATGTTCTGACCAATTCATATGGCAAAACCAATTTTCTTATTTTTGTTTTAGATCAAATTTTTGTTGTTGTTGATAAAATCAACATTTGTATTGACTAAACTCAGTTAAACCCAATCTCATTCCATAATATTTATTTGCAATAATATTCTGATTTCACGTAGTCATCCTCCCACAACAAATATTTACAACACACGATCGATTTGCATTTATTTATGACGTTATATACATTTATTTCTATATACAGTGAAGGGAAATTTCGTTTTTTCGTTTATATACACAGAGATAGTCAGGCGATTGTCATATATTGCAGATTGAGGGACAAATATGTTTTCGGACGTGACATGAATGTCTGACACAATTTTTGGTTCAGCTTTTTTATTTTATTTATTTTTCTTTACATAGATTTTCATAAATTTTCTTTACCTCACCGATGATAAATGAAGGTGTGGGTGGTTGGGGTTTTTTTTTTACTTAAATTTGGGTAAATCGAAGTTTGGAAATTTTTTTTTTTTTATTTTTATTGGCTTTGTAGCAGCATTCAAATCAACAACAGCAAAGTAAAAGAAGAAAAAAATTGTTTCTTCTTCTGCTGCTGCTGCTGCTCCTTACTTATTTTTTTTTTATCAGAATTTTATTATCACAGTCTTAATATGTTTATATCCCTTGTTGTTTGCCTCTGTTGATGCTGCTGCTTTTGTTGTTCAATTCATTTGGTACATGGTTTTGTTGTTTTGTCAATTTGATTTTGACAATTTTTTTTTGTGTGCTTTTTGTTTATTATTTTTGAGATATAAAATAAGGATAAAATAAATTGACCGTTTTTGTATATGGATAGATAAAATGAACAATTTTAAAATTGCCATTTAAATATTTTGTGAATGTTTTTTGCCTTTTTTTTTTTTTTTTTTTTTTTGAATGCAATCAGATAATAGCGACTAAACTTTTGTAATAAAGAAAAAATAAAAAAAAAACAACAAGAAATTCTGCATACTCATTGCTTTCAAATTAAAATTTTACTTGATTAAAGTCTTTAACAGTTAATGTGCGTTTTGTTATAATTAAAAAATAAATCAAAATTTCGTGGTGGGCATAACAACCACCATCACCACCACCACCCCCGAATACATAGGGTTAGTAAACGAAAATTTTGTTGTCATGCCATGAAGACAGAAAAAAAAAGAAAAAGTTTTTGATTAATAAAGTCATTTTTGCTCGCTGTAATTTCGCGTTTAACTCATTTGTAACAAAAAAAAAAAATTAAACAAAATAAATAGAAAAAAAATTCGATTAGACAGACATGCAGGAAATGAGCTGTCATTTTTACGTTGTGCCAGGGGAATTTTATTCACGTGCTATGAATTAAAACGATTTTAATAACGTTTGTAATGGTGGAGTGAATTTGTCGATGTTTTTTTTTATGAAGGGGTTTAGATTAATTGTAATATCGATGGAATTAACTAATTTGTGTTTTTGTTGAAAATGAAGATAAAACATTTTTTCAAATGTTTAATGACGTTTGTTTTAAAAAATTGATACTGAGTGTCCATGTTTTACCATGTGGCCTTCTAGTGTGTTTATTCGAGATTACAAAATGCCAAAAATCTTGGTTCTGAGACATATTTTGGCTGAGTTATGACTAAACAACTGAGACAAGTACATTCGATACCAATGTAGAAAGCAAAAAACGAAGGAATTGAGATTCAACTGGTCATAACTTCTGATTGAAATTTTTTAGGCCAGAATCCTTTATACAGCAAACATAAGGACTCAATACGAGACTTTTCACCAAATTTCAGCTCATTTAAAAATAATTTTTTTTTTCGCCAAAAATGCATACAAAGTATCAGGAAAAATTTCAATTTTCAGGTGAAAATTAAATAAATTCAGATCGACCTGAAACTTTGCAGGAGTGCTCATTAAGAGGTGCTGAACCGAGTTAGTTCTTGGAATTTTTCGATAAAAAATTTATTTCACGAGTTATGAGTACTCAAAGTTTGGAAATTGAAAGAAAAAACACTTTTTCACAGGTTTAATGGCATTTGTTTTAAAAAATTGGTACCTAGTACCCACATTTTATTTTGTAATCTACTAATGTGCTTATTCATGATTACAAAAAGCCAAAAAACTTAGTTCTGGAATAAGTTTTGACTAAGTTACGACAAAAGAACTGAGATTTGTACATATTCGATATCAACGTAAAAATCAATAGAAAAATTTCAACTTTCAGGTGAAAATCTATTTCTATTAAAAAAATCTTTTTTCCAAGTTATTCCGCTGGAAAAATAAAAATTTCAATCAGGAAGAATAAGGCGCGTTAATTTCCTTTCGAAAAAGACCTAAGACAATCAGTCACGCAACAAACAAAGCAAACGTTTTTTTTTTCTTCCTGCGTTTATCAATCAATTTTATTTAATTTTCCTTTTTATTAAATATCCTTTTAATCGCTGAATTTCTATTATTTTATTAAATTGTTTTCCGGTGTCAGAAATAATTTTCGTTTTTTATTTATTTTTTTTTTTTTATTGGTACGGGGAAGCACAAACATAGCGTCAACACAACACCTTTTGGGCACCTTTAAGGATTATTTCTCGGTGTAATAAACAAAACAACTGTTTAATCATCCAAATAAATATTCATTTATTTATAACATCAACTGTTTAGCATTAAACACAGATCGATGAATAAGTTTTTTTGCTTGCTCTGTGTTATAATCGATGAACACAAGACGTGGCAGAGCGGTGGAAAAAGTCTCAAAATAAAAATGCGGCATCAAATACCAACAAGACGTAAATAATAAAGAAACCGACAATATTACAATAGAATAATTCATCAGATCAGTTTATATTATAATTTTATAAATGTGAAAATTATTCCATAAAAGAAATGTATCAACGGCGGTGAAATTAGTGAAAAGTGTGGAGACCGAACAACGACGAGACGCTACAATAAAAATGAAAAAGAAAAGAAAAGAAAAAAATTTTAATTCGCTTCGCTTGATGCAATTTTAATCTTAGCTATGAACCGGGTATTTTGGTAGAGAGTTAATTAAATTAAAATAAATTTATACATAAATAGTAAAACGAAAGAAAATTAAACATAATTTAACATAAGAATTGGTGGGTGAATGGTGAATGGTTTGTGGGCGGGTGGTTCTTCTGCTTAAAAATATAGAAAAGTTATTATTTTACTGTTTGCTACTACATACTTCCTCCATCATTATTATTTGAAAATTTTCTTATTTGTTTCGGAACTCTTGCTCATCTCTAACGACTTTTCATCAATGACAACATCCGGTGTGTTTGCTGTTGCCGCTGTTACTACTTTGCATCACAACTGAACAATACTGTCACCACCCTGTCATCGTTACTGCTGTCGCTACTTTTAGCCAAACAAACTAAAAACCCATAGTCGCTTTGTTTTTCGTTAAATCATAATTTGTATTTCCGTATCCCCTAATATTCGTGTACATTGTTTCATCCCTTTAAAAAACAAATTTTCATTCAGATTTTTCTTCTTTTTTTTTTTTTAATAATTTCTGATTGTTTTCGCTTTTTTTTTTTTTTTTGTTTGATCAGATGTTGACGCTGTTGTCTGTCGGTTGCTTGTTCGTTGTTTAATACAACCACCTTGATTTATTTATACAAGAGTAGAAGGCCGAAAACCCCTTTTATTCGCCTAACCGGGTATTTTCATCAATTAGATTAAAAGATTAACAAAAAAAAATTTTTTTTTTTCAAAGTAAATACAGCGAAATAAATTAATCAAAACTTTCCGTCGAACCCAATTGTGTTTGGTGATTTATTTGGAAAAATCTTGACATTCTGTTGTCGTTTTTATAATGAAAATAAAAAATTTGAATTTTAATGAGACGACACAGAAACACCTTTCAACCGGTTAAAGATTCTCTTTGGGTTTAATGTAGCAAAATATTGGATTCTGCGGTGCGTCTTATTATTATTATTGCTGTTATCTATTCGACAGTAGAAATGTGTTTTTCGTTAAGTAATTTAGATTAATCAAATACAAATAAACAGGAAAAAAAAAACCAAAGAACTAAAACACTGAGCCTAAAAATTCGAGTAAATTCGTAAGAAAATCAAAATAGCATTAATCCCATATTTGTGTTTGTTGGTTACAAATAAATACGAACTCACCCTAAATAAATGAATAAAAATAATAATAATTGCCAACTAACAAAGTCATCCCCTAGATCATTCCTTAATCCCGGCTATATAACCTCAACAACTCTTACTGCTGACTCAGTTTCGATAGAGTAAACGAAAAAAGAAAAAAACCTCGTCGTACCGTCGTATTCTCTACTGGCTTGATTGGTGTTCATTGAAAATGATTTATTCTTAATTTAATGGTGGCTGATTTTTTGATATACGGTGTTGTATCTGCTGTATACAACCAGCAAGAAGCAAAAAAGAAAAACTAAGAAAGCATCAGCATCATATACTCTTTTGGGTATTTATTAACCATCCTTGTCATGGGAAATGAGCTAATAATGCATAAAATTCGAGATGTGTTGAGCTTAAGAATATTTCATTTTCGCTTATCATAATTCATCAAGAAAGTATTAAAGCTCACAATCACAAAAAAGAAAAAAAAAGAAAAAAGTTTTAATTTCTTACCACGTTAACCATCCAATCACTAACCGATTAATCGTGAGTTGTTGCCCCTGTTACGCTGAAAAATCTACCAAAACTTCAGGGGTTTATTTTCAGGGGAGTACACAAACAATCTGTTTCATTTTCAACCAAATTATTATCCCATATCAATAAATTATTCGATGCCTTAACCACCCTAATTGTATTTCATTCACTTTTTCACAAGTCCTCAGTATTTATTAACACCGGCTGCATCTAATTGGAAACGAGTGAATTTTGCTATACATACATCTGTGTCCGGCTTATCACGAAATTTTTGTTTATTTTTCTTTTAACCGATTTCACATGAGTTCAATCAACACATTTCACTGCATTCTTTTGTTTTTTTTTTTGAAACACTAAAAAAGCTCACAGTTTAACGAATGCAACAAAAAAAAAAAAAAAAAAATCTCCTCGTATTGCTTTAACCTTCTGCCATAAAATTGTGTTAAAAAAAAAACTCCCGAATCCACAATCACTCAATCTATAAAGATTTTTTTTATTTCCATCGGCTTTTCATTAATCCTAGAGATTTTTCTGTATTAATTTTCCACTCACACTCTCTCAGTTTGTTTCATTGTGGCTTCAATTTTTTTTTTGTTTCACCCTGATTTTTCAGCTTTAATTGGTTGTTGTTCGTTTTTCTGTTTCTTCCCTGTTGTTAAGACATTTCTTAAGACTTCCGTAAAGAAAAAAAAAAAAAAAAAACCCCAGCGAACAATTGAGAAATTAAACAATAAAAAAAAAAAAAAAAGCTCACCGACTGTAAAATACAAAAAATTTCTTCATGCTAATTAGTCATTTTATTGTCGTTAAAAAAAAGCCACAAATAATTTTTTCTTTCGATTGTTGGGTGAATTTATTATGTAAATACGTCATTAAAAAAAAAAAATTATTATTTCTTCCTTTAAAATGTCCTTAAAAAACAATTTTTGTTCGCTGTTGCTGCTTAATTTTTAATTGAATTTTTATGAGCAAAAATCATCATCATGTTACCATCAGAAGATAATGAGAATAATTTTTACCACGAAATTATATATTCTGTTTTTTTTTTTTGTATTATTTAATCCACGATTTTCTTTTGTGTCCTGTTGCGAGCTTTTCTTTTTTTTTTTTGGTTGGTATATCAAAAAGTTTCATTTTAATGAAGAAGATTCGTCGATACACAAATAAATGTACTCAAAAAAAAAAAAAAAAGGAAAAGAAATCACCCTCGTGAAAAATTCAAATAAATAAATAAGGAAGTAACCACTCCCCCATACCCACCTACCTACTGTCTACGTTTAAAGCACAGTACGTGGTCTCATCTACAAATCTTGACGTAATTGAACAGCAATTATCATAAATAATTAAGAACATAAACAGCGAGAGAAGAAAAGATGGAAAAATGGAAAGAAAGCAAAAAAAAAAATCAAAAAATTTAAGGGAAAATATAAGTAACGAGTTAATTAAGAAGAAAACAAACTTTAATCACGTAAACGATATGATTTATTTATAAAGAAAAAAAAAAAAAAATATTTTTCCATCTCGTTAATATCCTTAAGACATAAAATACGCAGCGAAACGTAACGTACCGCTAGGTAATATAGAAACACCGCACCGTAGTTACTGCTTCGATAATAAATTCGATAAAGAAAATAAACTAGAAAAAGAGAAAGAAAAAACTAATTTTCCTACTTAAAAGGTACTAAGTACTGTCCTCAATTGTTTAAGTTTTGTGTCTTAAAAAAAAAAAAAATATTTTCTAGCCTCTGGCATCCTTTAAATGTTTGACTGCGTTGATTCGCGATAGAGACACTAAATAACGCCTGGTGAATTTATTTTCTTTAATTCAACAAAAAAAAAATTATAGGGTGGTTAGCAATAATCGTTTATAAAACTTTTATTACAACAAAAATACAAAAAAAAAAAAAAAAAATAAATTCTGTTATCATCGTAAATAATAATCGTTTGTAATAAAGTCGAATTGAGTACAAATTCTGCTGAGTAGTTAATGCAGCAGTGAAATTATAAAAGCGAAAATCACTAAAATTAAACGATTGGAATAAAGTTTTTTTTTTTGTTTTTTGTGATTTTTTCGTGCTTTTCGCTGTTATAATTAAGTGAGCTTAAAGCTAAAAATAATAATAACAATAATAATAAAAATAATTATAGAAAATTACACTAACCTTGTGAATAGCTCATAATTGCACTGCCGGTTCCGTTCAACAAAACAGCTCAATCCTTAATTGTTTTTTCTTTCTTTTTCTTTTATGTTAATCGCCACCGGTTTTCTAATATTAATAACGATCAACAATTCTACTGTACATCTGTTGTTGGCGGTAATAATTAGATTTGATTAGATCAATAATACAGATGAAGAATCTTCCATTCATTTGATTTCGTTTTGCACACTTTACGTTAAATTATTTTTACTCTTGAGGCTCGTCTCTATACCTGAAAATAGTAAAGCAAAAGAAAAAATTAGAAACTTTTGTATAGAGATTAAATCAGGAAAGATTTTTACACATAAAAATAATATTTGTTTAACAAAGAGTAAAATTTACTTAAATCAAAAAAACGAAATAAGTAAATAAAATGTCCATTATTCCCTGTACCATGTATGTGTATATGGGGGTTTGGGGATTTATTTATATTTATCTGTCTGAAAGTCATACGAGTGATCGTACCACAAATGTTATAACATTGGCATTGGCCAAATAATGTGTCTAATACCACTAACATTGACAGAATAAATATAACCGACAGACAGACAACGTTTTTTTTTTTCTTTTTTTTTCAGATCAAAGAAATTTCCTTATAGTTTGGATATAACCTCGTAAATGTCATACAAATAAAGTAACATTACCTTTGATACTCTTGTCCTAAATAAATATTCAATGTTTTTTTTTTTTTTTCTCTATATTTTATACAAATGGTGCAAATGTGTGCTAAGGTTTAATAACATATAAAACCGAAACTATTCGATTGTTATATAAGCAAAAAAAAAAAAAAAAAAAAATTGTAGAGAGAACAAAACAATTTACACAACGAACATATGTTTAAAGCGACAACAAATGAAATATTTCGATGAGTTTTTTTTTTCTTTCTTTCTTTTTGTTCCTTGGGTTTTTAACTCGAACCCGGCTTGAATTTCAAGTATCGATTAAGTGTTATTGAAAACATATATGATCTATATACGAAAAAAAAAAAAAAAAAATATTTGTATAGCTGAGTAGGGAAATCCAATTGAAATTTTATTCGGAATAAAAAATATTTAAAAAAAAAAATCCATAGAGAATGACGAGTTAATCATGTCGTACTGCCTTGAAAAAAAAATTGTAAGTGCTCCACTTGTTTTATTCCTGGAAATCGTTGTGTTGTTTTTCTTTTTTTTTATCATTATTTCAGGATTTAATTAGTTAGTGTCCTGCAATCAAAATTGTTTTACTTCAAGTGTTTACACCTGATAAACTTCTGAAATTTGCAGCAGAAAAAATCTTCGAATTAGCATCATTGCATCTCGTTGCATTTGACTGAGTTTCTGAAAACCAGAATTTATTTTTAAAAAAAACCTGATTAATGTTTCGAGAGTTTTCGGTGAATTTTTCCTGAAAAATCCCCTAAATTTTTTCAAGTCAATTTTCTTAATTAAACTGTTTTTTTCCAGTGAGTACTTCTCAAAAAAAAAAAAAACTAATTAAATAACCAAAATGCAATTATTTAAGTGGTAAAACCCTCAAGTGTCGTCTACAAAGCGTAGTGACATCAAACATTTTGATGAAATCATAATGTCAAGTAATGAAATAACATCCTTAATATATGAAGCAGCCCATTAAATTATGTTATGCAATGGGTAAACGAAAAAAAATATTCGCTTTTAAAAATACACAAGAAAAAAAATTGTACAACTAGGTCGTAGTGGAAAGTTAGTCGCTTACAATAGAGACTGAGGCCTCTGATAAATTATCCTATTATATTAAAAATAATCAAAATAATATGTCAGACACGATGTGTATAGTAACTACACGTAATGTTACACCCATTAGAAACGATAGAAACAGCCCAGCCAAAAAAAAAAAAAAATAAAAAAAAAAATATTATTAAAAAAGAAAAGAAAAGACAAAAAAATGTTTAATGTTTGGCAAAATTAAAACGGTGGCAGCCGAGTAGAATTTTTTATTATATTTTTGTTACACCTCATCTACGAAAATTAACTACTGTTCAGTGATAAAAATAGAAGCTATATACCACCCAGTGACATCATTATTATTATTATTATTATTATTACACAAGTAATAATTACAAGCAATCAATCTTAGCTCAACGAACCTTTAAAATAGATGGAAAACTCTGGATTTTTCTTCATTTTTTTTTTTTTTTTTCCAACATTTTACACAACCAGAAAAACAAATAAATTTTTTTTTCTATTTTCCCTAACATGTCTTACGTTTAATGAAGTTATTAAGAAAATTTTATTTCTGTCTGTTTTTTTTTTAAAGCATCTCCTCAACCACAACACGGAACGCTTTGTTTCTTTTTTTTTTTTCTGGGGTAATTAAAGGGAAAAATTAATAAAAAATGTTTTTCTTGTTAAATTGGAATTTTGTATTTTCGCACATTAATATGTCTAGGTGCTTTGGTTACGTTACTACAATAAAACTGTTTTGTTATTTATGAAGTTATTGAAGGGTGCAGTGGAAGAGAATCATTTAGAAAATGTTTTTTGTTTTCAAGACGGAAAATACTTCGAAGTGAATTATGTTAGTGAGAACAGTCGCTCGGTGGGAATTTTTTTTTTTTTATAAGTTTGACGATTAAGTATGATTCGGTAAAAAATTATCCAAACTGAAATATTTGAATAACTGGCTTTAAAAAAAGCTCAAAGCTAATGAAATGACAACCGCTGATAACGTTGAATTTATTACAAACACTTTGTTTCACCTTTTTTTCTTTTTCCAGTTGCATTAAACAAACCATAAAAGGAAAAAAGAAAAATTCTTTAATCTTGAAGATAAATTTAAACAAAAGCGACATAAAAAAGAAAAACAGCAGCAGCAAAATGTTCCACTGTAGACACACACACACAAATTCTGTTATGGCGCCAGACAGTGTCATCTTTGAAACAAAAAGAAAAAAGACAAAAGTTTTGTATTGAAATGTCCGTTGATAGTGGACGTCTATTGTTGTTCCTCAGTGAATGGACACTGATTTCTTTATTTATTTATTTATTTGCGTTAATGTCCGCTATCTAAAGTTATTGCCAATGATAAGATAAATCGTGGATAGAAGCACCACGAATGCTGTATCTTTTCCCTGTTTGCTTTCAATCGAATCAATGATGGGTGAACTATTGGCGCCTAATTTTCTGTTTTGTTCTTATTTTATTGACTTGTGTTGATACACTGTTAATTTGTTTTTGTCAGACAGTCAGTTGCTGTTAGTTCTCAGGAGTGTGTTGGGGTGGAGAATCTTTAATCTTTGATGGAACTTTTTCAATGGGATTAAATGCCTTTGGTTGTTTTATCGTTTAAAAATACTGCAGCTAGTGTGATTTTGATCAGGTTTTTATTCTTTCAAACATAAATCCTGAGTTTTTTTCAGGTATCACCACTTATAAACATTTGATTTCAGAAGGACATTTAATAAACTGGTTTTATTATTAAATGCCCACAAAGTGGCTACAAATAATAACTTTTTTCTTTTACATAAATTCAGGTACCATCCAGCTGTTGTTTGTAATAATAATAATAATAATAAGAAACGAAATATTTTGCCACAACCGCGAAAGATACAAAATTCATTTAATTTCCAGTATGCATACTGAATACAAAAATTGTTTTGTCACAGATTGTGTAATAATTGTGCGGTGTTTCTGCTCTTTAAAAATCAGCAAAAAAAAAAAAAAAAAAAACTGCACTAGAAACAACAAAGTTTTTGTTGCTACACCAGTTGTAACAGCAGCAGCAGCAACAAAAGCACGAAACAAATATAGAGAAAACGAATTAAAATAAATAATTGAATTCGTTGCTTTTTTCTATAATAAAAAAAAAAAAAAAAAAGGTGGACGACACAACACTGTATATAAATTCGCCAGTTAATTTCAATTAAATTGCACGTGCGATTTTGCCTCATCGTTGCATTATTTGTTATTGTTGCGAGTAAGGAAGCAGCAAGCAGCACCACGATACATACACGTACAAGATGAGCTGCATTGCAGAGTGTCGGAGTTTTTCTACTATTTTTCTTTTTCTTTTTTTTTTTTTTTTCATTTAATTTTCTATCTACGTTTGTGTGAATTACATGAGGAAAATTAAAATGAAAACGGCAAAAAAAAAAATTAATCAACATACATTTTTGCAGTTGTTTGTGACAATTTTTCCGGTAGCTTTTACGGTAACTTCACAGTACTTTGTACTGGTGAAAGAAAAGCTTTACGTATTACGCGATTGTTGGAGTGTTTAACGTGAATTAAACGTGACAATTCGACAGTTATAAGAACAACAAACTTAACCAGGTTAAACAAGGTGCTACTGTGCTTTGCACATAACAAAAAGCCGGCAATAATTCCGCAGGCAAGCAAAATGAAATTTTCAACAATATAAATGTCAGACAATTAATGTAAAATTTTGTCTTAAAAATTTATTTATAATTTTGTAAGAAAAGATTTATGGATTAAGCACTTTGCAGTAGTAACGGCTTGGTAAAGAATTTTTTTTTTCTTTTTTCTTTTTTTACGTTTTCGTAATAAACGTAGACAAAGCCTCTTAACGGACACATGATTTACACAGGGTAATAAACACCCGAATATATAGTTTATAATTTTCGTTACGTTTTGCTTTGGTTATTAATCTATTTTATTACACAACATAACGTAAAACAAGTGATAAAACATAAATTCAGTTAAATAATAACACTTTTTTGTTTGTGGGTGGTAATACTGCTGTTGTTGCTGTTGTTGTTGGTGTTGCTGTTGTTGTTGTTTACGACAGAAAGTTAAAAACGCATTAAAAAATAAGGAGAAAGTTTTTTTTTTTTAAACATTTGCTCACAAATAAATCCATTTAAAAGTGTCATTTATTGGTATAATATTCTTAAATCTTAATAACCAGGTACTTGTACTTTCATTGACACTAATAAAAAAAAAAAAAAAACTTTTATTAACAACCCTTACATAACACTGATTTAGTAGAAAATACAAACATAAAAACAAAAACAAAATTTCTCTCACTTTTTAATTTTTATTTATCGTGTTAAAACGTTGTTTTATCCGTGTTATACAAGTCGTAAAAATATTTAACCGAAAATTTTATTTTTTCCAACAGAATACTCAACCCTAAAACATATTTATAACTGTTACAACGTAAATCCTGTGGAAAGTTTTGTATTTTTTAATTTTCCGTAGTTAAATTTATCGCCAATTTCATTAACCTGATGGTAATGGTAAAGTAAAATTAATTAATTAAATGAGAAAATTGTAAATAACCGAAGACAAATGTTAAAGAAGAATAAATAAAAGTTCAATCAAGAGTTAACAGAGATAAACAACAAATAGAGCAATAATAACAGGAATAATGTTGCATAGATCTTTGGGTAGAACTTTGAAGGTTAAATGTTATGCACTCGATGACCAAAAAGCATTAATAACAGAAACATAACGTAGCTGAACAACAATTATCATTATAAATAATAATAATAATAATATTTCACAAGACAAAATGTGTAAACATAATAAAGGCGTGCCAGGATATGCTGTACGGTGCGTTTTATGGCCAAGTCAAGCAAAATGATCTGACACCTGAAAGACACCGATTTACAAAATGTTTTAATTAAAAAAATGTCTCTATCTAAATATAATCCCAATGCAGACGCAACTTGTTTTGATTAATAAACAAAGCTTTGTAATGTGTTAATGCAGGAAAAAAGTTAAAACTTCTTTCCATGTGGAATGGGAACATTTTTTTTTTTAATTTTCTTAAAACGCAAGACGTCATTTCTTCTAAAAAATTGATGCAAAAAAAAAAAAAAAAAACAGAAAAGCTTTCGTTATTCTTATTCTAATATTTACATAATCTTCATTCTTATTCGTTTGCAAAAAATCTGTTTCAACAGATAGAGAGATTCACAAATGGTACAACATTCATAGTTTTTAGATAAGTTTGATAAAAAAAAAAAAAAAAAAAAAACAAACCAAAAAGCATCTTTTAGCGGCAAATATTTACAGAATTTATTATTATAAAAAAAAAAAAAATTAACTTTCTCATGCGAAAAATCATTCATTTCTTTAATAAATAAATCAACAATGTTAATAAAATTATTATTATTATTATTATTATTATTATTATGCAGAAAAGAAATCAAAAAACAGAAAAAAAGGCGCTTGTTTGCTGTAGAAAAATATTAAAAAAAAAAAAACTCCATCGAAGACAACTGACGACGAGATCTTTTGTAATCAAAACTGAGACGCTATGCAAATATATATTTTGATATAAAACGCACTAGAGAGTAAAAGAAAAAAGTCCTTTAATGAAATTAAATTATTAAAAATATGCAAAAACTTTCTGTCTGTTCATGTACGTCGGTGCTTTTTCCCTTTGCAATTCTGTAACTTGTGATGTGATTTTGTTGATTGTTCTAATTACGACACGGTGCAATAAAATTTAATTATTCTTATTGGTTTTTGTTATTAATTTCGTTATGGTAGTAAGAGTTTTATTGATTAAATCCTGGAACGTATGTTTGAAATGATTAGATGGTTTCTGCTTGAATGAAACAGAGTTTAAACTCCGGAAAACTAAAGAAAAATGCTTTGAGAGTTGTCGTTATAAAAATTTACATAAAAATCTCTTTAATTTATCCTTTGGTTCCCTTAAAAAACAACCCGGAAAGTCTGTTGAAATGTGTAGAAGATTTCTGTTCGCAAAGAATGCATTTTTAACTCTTGAAAATTAATGAAAAAAGTCTTGAAAGTCACCGCTTCACGTACTTTTAACTAGCCTTTGGTTCCTTAAAAACACAACAAGTGAAAACACCAATTCCATGGAAAAAACATAATTAAAGAAAACAATTAATATTTTAAGCTTCCTAATGACACCAATGGTAATTCTCACCAATCTCACCATCTTTAAAAATCCATCGAAATAAATCAATTTTAATCAATTCGGTAAAATAAATTGTAATTAAAACGTCATCGTGGTGGTTTTATAACAGAATAATTAATTCAAAAAAAAAAAAAAAAAATACAAAATTGTTTTCTTATAATAAATTGTGAACTACCGCCCACACCACAATGGATTTTGTTTTTGTTTTTTTTTTTTTAAATGATTCAGCATAATTATTATGTTTTAATAACAAAAAAAAAAGTAATTACCAGGAACGTAATCAATAAAAAAAATAAATACACCAGAAACAGCCTACGATATGGGGTGGCGAAATTTTTTTTAAGTTTTAAAGAAAACTTTCTTTACCCTTACAAAAAAAAAAGCTTAAACTTTACATTACAAGATGGCACTATGGGCTTTTCTTTTAAAAATAAATAAACAAAATTTTCCCTTAACTTTCTTTTGTGGATTTTCAACTTTCTTCTCTTTTCTTTTGTAAATAGCACGGAAAATGGTGTTTGTCTCAGCTAGATGCAAAGTGTTTTTTCGTGTTTTTTGCTTTTTGCTTTTTGTTTTTTTTTTCTTGTTTTTGTAAGGAAAACAAATTTTTTCCCGTCGAAATTAGTTTCGTTTTTTATTTATTAATGTTATTAAAGTAATTTTACAAGTTTTACATTGTTGAAATAATTTTTCTGTGAGGGTGTAAAGTGAGTAATTGTAGTTTTTTTTTTTTCTACACGCTGTTTGTTGCCTTTTGTTACAATTTATTTATTTTTTTTTTTTTGCTGCTTTATTTTTCCGTCCCTAAATACAGGAATAATAATCATAATAATACTAAACAGTGGTTGATTATTTGTTTGGTTGGTTATACAAATTTATAAATAATTTTTTTTTTTGTTGTATAATAACTGCTCCGGTTGTAGCATTGGTTTAACAGGCACACGTCGTGCAATTTAATAATGTAATTGGAAACGCACCCGTGTTTTCTTGCCTCTTCTGAGTTAATACAGAATTTTTTTTTTTCATGTAATACAACTTAATTCACATATGCTTTATGCTTTTAGCAACGGTTTTTGTCTTTTTTTTTTGTTTCTCTTTTTGCCATCCTTGTTGTTTGTTTTGTTGATTTTTGATTTGACTGACTGTGACTAAAATATTTATTTTTTCACCCAACGACAAAACGACCGACAAATAAAAACGAAAAAAAATAATTTTTTCGTGTAACAAAGTTCCTTTTTCATTAATGATTAAATAAAAATAAATGAAGGCAAAAAAAAAAAAAAAAAACAGAAAATTACGTATAAATATAATAATAAAAGCGGAAATAAAATAAAAATACAAACCAACAAAAAATAAGAAAAAAAAAAAACCATTTTCATTATTTTTATGGTAGTGCTGATGTTACTGCTGCCTTTATGACACGTGTTACGTAAATTATTAAAGATTTTTGAAGGTGTTTATATACGTTTATATAATACAGATTATATTTATGTTTTAAGGGGTTCAAACACGGGGGTGATGATGATCATTAAAAATAAAATTAGAAGAAATTTCACACTCTTTCATAATTAGTTCGTAATCCTTGGCTAGTTTTCTGTATTTTTCGTAACTACACCTGAAAAGGACAAATAATACAGAAAAAAAAAAAAAACAACAAAAAGTGCATTTTTTTTTTTTTTTACAGTCAAATAAATAATCAAAGAGAAAATATTATTTAACAGAGTTAAACGTTTTTTTTTTTTTCATTATTCATTTTTCTTTACTGCTGAGTGCTAATTAACTTTTCAACAAAACAGCAAACAAAATTTATTAACGAAAACGGACTTTTTTTTCTCGTTAATTAACTATTAACCACAATTGACCTATTTTCACGTTTAAATGCCCTTTTTTTTTTCTTCTATTCATTAATATTCTAACCAAGCATCACTGTTAAACTTTGCTAAAATAAAAAAAAATTCCTACTTAGAATTATTAACCGAAAAATAGAAAATTAAATTGTTAACTTGTTATCATAACATGACAGTTAGTGTTAAAATTATGGCACAAAAATAACCAGAAAAGAATAAAAAACAAAAAATAAAAATTAACAATTGTTAAATGATGGAAACAACGAAGCAGCACCGGGTTAACACGTAAAATAAGCGCCAAAAACAAGAATTTACTGACTAAATATATAAACATTTCGTTGATAATATTATTAAATGGGATGGATGGACAGCCAAAAAAAAAAAAAAAATGTAAAAAAATATAAAAAAATAAAATAATAACAAGAGAAACGATGTGTTTTGTAGGAAAATCAAAATGCCCTCGATCTGCCAAATTACAACTGTTCTCATGTGACTACTGGTTGGGTTATTATTATTTTTTTTTTTTTTTGTATTCTCGTCTGGTGTTATGATTACTACACAAACCAGCCATAGGCGTTATTGTACACAACAATATATACATATAAAAAAAAAAAAAAAATATCATACATATACTTGTTATAACAATGTTTCATTTATGTCTAGCCACAGGCGACATGTACGTCCCTTTTTATTTGTATTTTTGTAATGTCACAATCGGCAAAATACAACAGAAAATATAAAATTTTTTACTCCTTCATTCAAAACCAATTTTTTGTTGTTTTTCCTGGTTAAAATCAAAATAATTATAATTTTAATATCTATTGTAATTATTATTATTATTATTATAAATTGAGTGCGAGATTGTAATTAGTTGAAATACTAGCAGCCTTATCCAATATTAATAAATAAAATTTTTGTGAAAAAAAAAATAATAATAATTTCAATACATAAATTATATCGATAATAATGATAGATACTTTGGTGTATTTTAATGTATTAAATAAAAAATTTTGCGATAATGTAATGATTAACCTACTTACAGTGTTAAATAATTAGTTGTAGGAATGTTACTATTTCCGGAGAAACTTTTACTTAATGAAATTTGTATTAGGATTAATATTCATGCTGTATTTACCATGAAAATTAGGTGTTAAAACTATTGGTCATCATTAAACCTTAATTCGAGTGAATGTTTTTTATTCTGAACATTAATCCGGAAAGTTATTGCTGAAAACTAATCACCTGTACGTCATTTTCGTCCTGAATAATACGCTTTTGTATCCTAAACCAAAAAATATTTTCATTTTTATTTCTTATGGAAGTTCTTTGAAGAATAAACCAAGACAATTAATGAATTGCCGGTAGATCTTTAAACAGATCAATGCTCTTTACAAGCCAATTATGTTCTAGCAGTACTATCGACGTTAAATAAAATAGAAGAGTAAATGACTTGATTTTTCTCTTCACTTAAAATGTCACCTATACACCGCTATATATTTTTCTTTTTTATTTTTTTCAGCACAACCAAATTTATTATTTATCGCGTTTGCCTCGCGATTTTATTTTTTATATAAATCATAAAATAAAAGTTCATTAATAAATAAACAAATACGTTGCTGATAACTAATTAAAATTAATTGCGAATGACCTAAATGTATACAAAAAAAAAAAAATAATAATAATAATAAAATAAAATAAAAATCACACAAAGCAGAATCGTTTCTCGCAATTATGTCATCTGTTTTGATTAAATTATGAAGCACATGTCGATATTGTTGTAATTTTTATTAATATATATATATATATATATATATTTTTAAATTAAAATACAGAAAAAAAAAGAAAAATAATTATTTTCACCCGAAAATATGCAATCGCATTTTTATATTTTATATTTTTTTAATTAATATCATAATGATACCTTTCAATAATAAATTTTTAATTTATAAAATTACCTGTGAGGTTGTAATTTGTGATTCTAATTACATTTAAAAAAAAAAAAAAATTGGGAGCTACAGGGAAATTAAAATTCACATTCAGGTCTTTTCAGTGTTACAAAAAATTTAAAAATCGTGAAAGCGACGTTGAATCATTGGCTACAAGCTGAATAAAATTATTTTGTAGAGTTTGCTTTAGGTAAACCATAATCTAAGCAAGAGTTCCTAGTTTTAAAGATTTATTCCTTGAAAACAAATATTTTTAAAAGCTTAAATACTGCAGTACGATCAAGAAAATGTTTTCAAGCTGAATTTCCTGTTAGAGACTGTTTTAAGCTCAGCACCCATCACAATTATTCTTACAGCGAAAAAGGTCTCGGGACTAGTTTTTTGCTCCCTAATCACACCAATAAGATCATCAAAACTCAATCAAATAACTCATTGACGCTTGCGCATAAAACCACTATAAAGTTAGTAACAATTAAAAACAAACAAAACAATAACCCTTATTACCTAGTATAAAAACGCATAAGTGTATAAAATTATTATTAAGGGTAATAAAACAATAAAAATAAAAAAAAAACCGCTCAGCCAATAGCAATAATAAAATAAAAAAATAATTTATTTTTTTATCAACTGAAAAAATCTGTGTAACAAATTTTCAAAATGATCATAGAATAATGACTTCCTTTGATTCATTAATTTTTCCCGGTTCGGTCGACAGTATTATACTTGGTAATAATAATAATTTTTCAAGCTTATCTTTTAACAATTACTTTCTTTTTTTTTTATAATAATAATAATAAAGCTTAACCAGGAAATCATTAGTAATTGTGTGTATGTTGTGTCAAAGAAGGAAAAAAATAAATTTTTTTTATGCTGTAAAATCAACCAACGAACGAACCAACCAACGTATTGAAGGTTTAAGATTATTTTCCAATTTTTTTTTTTTTTTGTCTACGATAATTAAATTAAATGTAGAATAGAAAATTTAATTAAAATAAATTTTCCGTTAATTAATTCATCCATAGTTTTTCTTACAACGTTAAAAAAAAAAAAAAATTGAAGAGAAAAAACTTTTCCTTCTCAGCACTCAGTGAATTTTAATATTTAAAGTTAATAAAAGAAAAATAAAGAAAGAAAACTTCTAAGAATCCAATAAAAATCCTCTTAAATAACATAAAAAAAAAAAAACAAAAATTTATTTAACTTCGCTGAACATACCAGGTAAAGGTGATTAAAGATGAAAAAAAAAAATTGGATTTTTTTTTTTAATTAAAAACTATAAATTTGCATGTAGGCTGATTCTGGGTGGTGCTGGGTGATTATTTTATTTATTTTCTAAGAAACTTTACAAATAATAAATTTCTGTGTAATAAATTTTTCCACGGAATTAATATTTTGCTGCAGTTTAGTTTTAAGTATTAATCATAACTTGTGGGTGGCTTAAACCAGTGTATGGTAATCGATAACCAATCGTTATGCTGGTGACGATTTTTGTTACGTACATACAAAACACTCCTGAATCCGATATTAAACCACAAATGACTGCTGTAAATACGAAAATAGCGAACAAACAAATAAAATTTTTTTAAGGAACTAAAATGCCCTCAAATCGCATCATTAATCATAAAATTCGTTGAAAAAAAATCCGGCAAAGAGAACAAACAAACAAACGAATTTTTTACCCATTAAAATAGAGAATTAATAATTTTCGATGAGTTGAAAGTGGTCATAATAAAAAAAATTCTTAAATCATTGGTGTTTGCCCGCCTATCAATCATGAAACGTTTTGTTGGTTGGGGATTTTTGAATACAAAATAAAAAAATACTTTAGCAACGGTTGTTGTCGCTTGAATGTCGGTTGTTTCTTCCACAAAAACACCCAGCCACACAATAAAATTATAAAACGTATTGTTGTTGATGTTGCTAAGCGCCTTAAATTCCGTCGTAATTATTGTTTTGTAATCATCAAACAGCCATACGATCGGTTATACCGTCATCAAATAATTTTCTTTTTTTTTCTTTTTCGTTTTTCATTATTTTATAAAGACGAGAAACTTCGATTGTTCATTTTCCATCCATTATTTGTCGCTACGTTAATCGTTATCTTCAGATGACTGAATTATTTGATATAAAATAGCAAACAAGAGTATTTAGTGCTTATCGCGTTATCCATATTCGTCATTTCAACGATGCTTTGTTTGTTACACCTCAGTCGCTCATCACATCTTAAACGATAATTTACAGCAGACAAAAGCAGTCTTTGATCAATGTGCGTTTTTTTTTTATTTTGGTCCTTCAAAACCGGGCAAAACTTGTATCCAATACAACCAATGACAATAGATGAGAATTTATTAATGCGATGATGTAACACAATGTCTGGTATCTACACCTCTGCATAAATATTTCTTTTCTGTCTACCGATAACATGATTTGCGTCATTTCAACCACCATTGTCCCTGTTCAAAAGCTTTTTTTCCCATCGTTTTCTTTTCTTATTTTTATTCGAAAAATAATTCTCTCCTTGTGCTAGATTTACCTGCGTAATTTCTATTACGTGGACTAATTTCTATACAACAATTCCGTACCACAAAAAATGTACAACGGAAAAGCTTAAAAAGTTAAACTTTTTTAAACTGCAAAAAAAAAACGAAAAAAAAAAGATTATTTATGTAAGCAGGATCAGAAGGCAACGAAGGCTTCCAATATTTGTCGGTTGATTTACTTCATTCATAAATTACGAAAACAATCAACAAACTTTTTGTTTCTATGATTCTTATTGCTGTTTGTTTGATTCCGACTAGAAATGAATGAACAGAACAAAATACAACGAGACCGAATAAAAAAAAAAAAAAAATTGAATAAAACAGAGGGGCAAAGCTTAAAAAAAAAAAGTTTAATCAGATTTTAAACCAATTTTTATTCCTTTTGTTTTTGAAAAGTTTTTTTTAAATACAAATTCGACATACGACAGACAAGGAATGTATGTTCTGGTTGTATACAATCCGGGTAACCTGTCGATGGATATGAAGGAAAATAATTTTTTAGTGGCAACAATACACACACACATACACGAAAAGAGAGTGAATGAGAGTGTGCACATGGAGGAAATTACATGAAATTTATTGCACAGTCATAGAAAATAAATTTGAATTTTCTTTCTTCTCGACTTTTTTATGCGATAATAGAGCGAAAATATACAAGTTTTGATTGCACATAACAAATCGTTGTTTGTTATAATAAAAAAAAAAAAAAAAAAATTTAAATAAAAATAATTCATCCCCCCACACAATTCTTTACGATTTAACGATTTTTTTTTTTTTTTTCATTATTTTTATTAACTCCTGATTTATGCATTTTTGTTATGAAATTTTTTTTTCTTTTTTATTTTATTGCAGTTTATGCAGTTATTCGGAAGTAAAGTTTTTGTTTTTTTTTTTTTTGAAAAAAAAACTTTATTTTATATCCAGAGCTTTATGGTTTTGTTGGTTGTTGCTTGTTGTTGTTGTTGTGGTGTTTTTTCTTATAGATAAATCGCGTAAATATTCAGTGAAATTAATTGTTTGATTTAAAAAATTAAATCTATTTGTCAATGATTATTCAGTTAAATGATCGTTTCCTCGGTAATCTTTTGCCATCCGTAGTTTTCTGAACTATTAACAGTTATAAGTCGAGAATAAATTTTTTAACGAAAAACTCTAAGGATTAACTCGAATTAGTCGAGATTTCAGCTCGATCAGGTTTCGGATATGAAATGAAAATTTTTCCAAATACTTTGTATGCATTTTCGGCAAAAAAAAATTATTTTTATATGAGATGAAATTTGGTCAGAAGTTTCGTATTTAGTATAGAAATTTACCCCAAAAATATATCCGCTTAAAAATGTTTAAACAAAAGTTATGAGCAGTTGAGGACCAGGCGGCCTCAATTTGGCCTGTTTCAAATGCGGTCTCTCTCGATTTATAGCTGTAACTCGGCCAAAAGATGTCCCAGATCTAAGGTTTTTAGTGCTTTAAACTTATGAATAAATGAACTATCAGGATGCATCATAAACAAAATTAGTTTGAAGCAACATTTTTTAAATAAATACCATCAAACGTGGGAAAAAGTGTTTTATCTTCAATTTTCCAAAATTTAAGTAATTATAACTCGTGAAATAAATTTTTTATCGAAAAATTCCAAGAACTAAGTCGATTCAGAACTGTCTAATGAACATTCCTGCAAAGTTTCAGATCGATCTGAATTTATTTAATTTTCACCTGAAAATTGAAATTTTTCCTGATACTTTGTATGCATTTTTGGGCAAAAAAAAAATTATTTTTAAATGAGCTGAAATTTGGTGAAAAGTCTCGTATAGAGTCCTTAAGTATGCTGCATAAAGGATTCCGGTCTAAAAAATTTCAATCAGAAGTTATGACCAGTTGAATCTCAATTCCTACGTTTTTTGCTTTCTGCATTGGTATCGAATGTACTGATCTCAGTTGTTTAGCCATAACTCATCCAAAATATGTCTCAGAACTAAAATGTTTAGCTTTTTGCAATCCTGAATAAGCACACTAGTAGACCACAATACAAAATGTGGGTACTAGGTACCAATTTTTTAAAATAAATGCCATTAAACATGGGAAAAAGTGTTTTATCTTTAATTTTCTGAACTTTGAGCATTCATAACTCGAGAAATAAATTTTTCGAAAAATTCCAAGAACTAAGTCGATTCAGAACCTCTTAAGGAACATTCCTGCAAAGTTTCAGCTCGATCTGAATTTATTGAATTTTCACCTGAAAATTGAAATTTTTCCTGATGCTTTGTATGCATTTTTGGGTGAAAAAAAAAAAATTTTAAATGAGCTGAAATTTGGTGAAAAGTTTCGTTATTTGTCTGAAAATGTCCTGTATAAAGAATTCTGCTCAAAAAAATTGTAAACGCAAGTTATGATCAGTCTCACACCTGCAGCTGAGTTTCTGTTTTTTAATTATTGATTCCGTGTCGCCTTTATTATTATTATCAAACTAAAGTTACAAAAATGATTTTTTTTTATTTTCTAATTAACCTGCTTATTGCTTAATAAATAAATAAATAAATAAAAATCCAATAACACTGGATGAAAACATCATCAAAACAAACAAAAGTCAAAACTATGTCAGTACGAACAAAAAAAAAATTTTTTTTTCCATTCAACATCAGACAAATTCATATTTTTCTGCTTGTTCATCAGTATAAAAATAAAATATTCTGACGGATTAATAATAAACAAGAGCGAGATTTTTTTTTTTTTTAAATTGAAAATAATAATAATAATAACAACAGAAAAAGCAACCAAAACAAATAATTTCCATGGAAATCTTTCATACAGAAATTGTCTTTCTGCATAGAAAATTGTCGCTGTTAAAGAAACACTCAGGCATTTATGATAAAAAAAAAAAAAAAAAAATAGTAGCAGCATCAACAGAAGAATATGTTTGTATAGAAATTATTCTAATTCCATATGCACTACATGTTTGTATCTGGAAAATGCATTTTCTATTTTATGTTAATGCAACGCGGAATACACAAAGCAAAGAAATGGTGGAAGCATGAACGCAACCCAACAAATGTTAAACATTTAGGTGTACGTGAAGTTATACCAAAAACAACAAGGGTAACAAAAAAAAAAAAATTACAGAGCTTTGAATAAAAAAGCTCACTTTTAATTATTTTAATTAAATAAATTCAAAAAGTTTTTTATTCAGCAGAGAAAAAAGAAAATAATAAAATTTTTTTTTCTATTTTCTTTGCTGCTGCCAGCATCCAAGTAGAATTCCCGACGATATGTGACAACAAAATAAATATATTATTTTTTTTATTTTATTATGACTGATGCAAGTCTAATTAGAGAAAAAAAAATTGCATAATTTTGTTGTTTTAAGTGAGCTTTTTTTTGTTGTTGTGCGTTATGTTTCAGCCCAGTTGCAGTAGCAAAGTTACCGTCACAAAATCCTTTTAACAACAACTCAAGTATTCTGCATTATTGTGTGTTGACTTTATATATTCGAAGCTGGTAATTTTTTTTTTTTTTTTTTTTGTTTTTATCGTGAAGTCTTGAAAAGAATTTTAACTGTGCGGTGAAAAAAGTTTTTATGCTTTCAATACGATTTTTATTTTGCTAGCATTTCTTTACAATAATTCCAAAGTGCAACGAAATATAAATTAAAGAAAAAAAAATGTAAACTTGAAGCCAAACAAGTAGATAAATAAAGAATTTATTAAGATTAAGCGAAAAAACAAATGGGAAAATAAATAAATAAATAAATTTGAGCAGCTGAAGTAGCAGCAAATAATCCACTAAAAATGTTGTTACTAGCTGGTTGCATTTAATCAGCAGTGGATCTTTGTGTTTTTTGTATTTTTTTTATCGACTTACCACAGCTAGAAACAACAGCAATGAAAAAAGAAAAAATTGAACAGACGACATTTACAGTGATGTCTCGTAATGAATTAAAAATATTTTTTGTTTTCTTTTAATTTTACGTAACTAATAAAAGCTTCATTAAAACGCTTACACAACACCCATTACACTCTAATAATTTTTTCTATTTTTTATTTTTTTTTTGCAGCTCGTATCACATCAACAAATGAAAATTTTCTATTTCTATTAAAACATCCCAGCAAATAAACTAATAAAAATAGAAGAAGATGAAGAAAAAACAGCGATAAAACCGAACAATTAAAAATGCTGCACAGTGTTTTATGATTTGTAATTATAACAACTGGGACAACAACACATTCGTTTGGTAATTAATTTTCTATTTTTCGTTGTAAACAGAAAAATAAAAATAATTTTTTTTTGTTTACGCTGCTGCGATGATAAGAAGTAGAGAGAGAGAAACAAAATAAATTTAATTAGCGGAATATAAAAAAAGTGACGTAAAGAGAGATTGTTTAACGAGACACAAGTTAATTAATAATTTTTTTGTGGTTTTAATGATGTTTTTGAAACAATAATCAGAAAGAATAATTACCCTTGTTTAGGGGGTATATTCAATAGAATATTTACCATTTCCTGGGATTCAATCAACGAAAATGAGTCACAGAATCAAGCGGCTGTAAGTTTTGTAACCACAACTAAGCACCTAGTTAAACTTAGGATAAAAATTGGTCCAAATTCCAAGAAGTTGTGATTCCTTTTTATCTCATATTAAAAAAATTAGCCGAAATGTCTACTAGTCACATTACATTTAAAATATTTTTTCATCTCACTAAAATAAATTAATTTCCGTTGCGTTTTCACTGCTTTTATTCGTAATTTTAATTAATAAAAACTAAAAATATAAGAAATTTTCATGCTAAAATATAGAAATTTCTTATTTCCACATCTATTTCAATAAAAAAAAAAAAATAAATAAACTTTTTATCGCACGTTCCGTAGATTGAAGTATATGAAAAAACTTTTTTCTGTTTTTTTTTTTTTAATACAATTTTCGATTCGAACAAAATAATCGTCTGATGTAGATGGGGATAAAATGGGAAAATATGAGAAAACAAATTCCTAAAACTGTAATGAACCGTTGAATATAATTTTTTTTTTATATATATATTAACGATACAACGTGTACAGCAGTACACATCGATGATAAGTGTGACAAAATTGTGATGAAAATAAAAGAAAATTTTAGATAAATGTGAAGGTGGATTAAAGGCATAAAAACTGATTACTTTCTGTTGGAAATATACGCGAAAAAGGTGACTTTTATACACGTATTATCATTCTGATTACTGTTATTGACCAAAGTTAACAACAAGACATTATTTTTTATCATTTTTCTTGAGTGGTACCACTTCTATCCCAGTCTCTACCAAACAAAACAACAAACACAATTTGAATCAAAATTAAGCATAACGAAAAAACGGCAGGAAAAAAGTTATTTTTATCTTTCTTATCACAAAAAAAAGTTAGATAATTGGATTCAAGTTTCTTACTTTTGTTTTATTTCCATACTTTTTCCCATTACGTTGTGAAGGTCGACGCCATACATAACCAACCAACCACCCATCCTACCACAACGGTAGATAATTCTTATTGCTGTTTAAACTTTATTTATTCGCGTTGTTTAATTGACAATTTTTTTTTTGTTGTTGTTTGTTGCGAAACGAGTTTTCGTTTGATTTTATTGATTTTATTGTCTAGCGACAGGTAGACAAATATTTATTTATCCGTAAACGTACAGTAAAACCATAATCTACCCCGTAACGTAACGTTGTCTTTGAGACGGCATCTGTTCTAGACAACATAATCAAACGAACACGGTAACAGAAATGATTTTTATTTTTTTTTTTTCATTCTGCTTGACATATTCTATGCCCTCCATCCAAAAAAAAAAAACGGAATTTTTTTTATTTTATTTTCTTCTCTACTCAATCGGTAAACGTTTAAAAAAAAAAATAATAAAAATTTTCAACCACTGTGCAGGAAGTATATTGCTTTAACACTGCTCTCAGATTAACAAAACAAATATGTATAAAAGTTAATAATAATAATAATAATAATTTTTTTTATTTTTCAACTCTACTCCCTTTCATGTGTGATTTTCTGTTTATATAAAAAAGAATTTACTGTAGCTGACATCACGATATGCGGCATTTGTAACACCAAAAATCCTTTTACAATCATCATCACACCTGGTGCGTTAAGTCATACGTAAAAGTTTTTTTCTTTTACACTTTTTTTTTTTTTTATAGCAGACACCTTTTACCGGGGGGGTGGTTTTTTTTTTTTTTCGTAATTTAAATAAATTTCCTTTGGTAGAAACATTTTTTTTTTTTTTGTATTCTAGCGTCAATTTGTACATCAAAAGTGTTATTTGCACGGATGGGAAAATTAAGAGAAATTAACTGTTTTCTAGTATAAAGGAGCCTTTTTTTACTGACACGTCCGGAAAAACTTAATTTAAGCTTTGATAGTGTTAAAACTATTCAAAAGCCTTGATATTCTCATCTAACAAGAATTAACGATAAAAAAACCTTTATAAAAACCAAAAAATAAATCAAACGATAGTTTAGAAATATTTGTTGTTCTATTCTGTTCTGTTGTAGAAAAAAAAAATTTTTTTTATTAAATTTTTCATTCTCTCTGTGTTTTGTAAATTATTTCTCGGTAAAATGAGAAAATAATTTAATTGAAAAGCTAAATATTCATAATAATAATGCTAAGGGGTTTTTTTTTTTTTTTTGGGATAATTGGTGACAAACAATTTGTTAAAATTTATGTGAAAAAGGGTTTTTTGGTTGGTTGTTCTCGTTTGTTGTTAATGAACAAACTCCACTCCCGTTTTTAAAGTTTTATTAGACGAACAGATATTGAAAAACATTCTTCGCGTATGAGGTTTTCCGGAAAACTAGATGACGATGATCAACATGATTATTTATGTAATAAAAAAAAAAAGGAAGAAGCAAATAGGGTATGGTAAACAGAACTTGTTTCGTTAAATACAAAATTTGATTATAAACAATAAATTTACTTAAATTTCCTTCTACCAAAAAAAAAAAAGGAAAAAAAGAAAAGAAAAGTAAAAAATAAATAAAACAGGCACCGAAGAACAATATAAACACAATTTGAATGCTTAATTGTGGTATATGTATAAGAGGGTGGTGCTTGTTTCCTAGTTAATGTTTATTTTAAACATAAATAGTCGGATTGTTTTTACTACAGAAATATTTTCGACAAAAACCGTATTGTAGTCGGTTGTGTAGCGTTAGCAAAACCCTCTAATGAAAAATGCGGTTATTCGGTTTTAACTTTCATTTTATTCACATTTCTTATCATTTAGCAAAATTATTTCTTTAATTTAAGGAATGAAAACTAGTTTTACGCTGCAATAGAAACCGAATGCACGCACTTTTTTTAACATTAATTAAATAGCAGCAGCAGTAGTAATAAAAAAAAAAACAGAAACGATTAATAATTCTAATTAAATGCAATAAATAATTGGGAATAAAAGGTACGAAAATATAAGATCGTTTTTTTCCAGACATTTTTATTACCGAAAATTCTCTTAATAATTTATTATTTACGTAGGAAAAACACTTTGTTCCTACACTTAGCTTAATTTACCTTTAAAAAAAAAAAAATTGAATAAGAAAGAAAAAAAGAAGAAAAATTGATTTTTTTTTCTTATTAAAATAAATAAATCAAAATATAAATCTTGGGATTTTTTTTATCAGGTTCCCTTGTAAAATCTTCTCTTTTTCCATCTTCGTTCGTCTACTGCGCGTTTTTCTCAACGTAATACATAACACTACTGATGTTAAAATGTAATGAAATTTATTTTCTTCTTTCTAGTACCTAATGTGAATGAAGAATTTTTGTTATATTTGCTATAAATATGAATGTGTCATTGAATCATGTCTGACATATTCTCATCAAGTGAAAATAGAAAATAAAACGTAAAAAAATGAACACCATAAATTTGCAACGATGATGAAAATGTAAAAAACCAGCAGCAACAGCAGCACCAAGTTATACGATGGATAAAAATAGAAAAAAAATAAAAATTGAAACTACTTAAGCGATCATAAAATGTATTTACACTTCGCTTAGTTACGTTCCCTAATCGAAAATATGTTTTTTTTTTTTTATTTAACAGCACACAGTGAAAACATTGGAGGAATAAGTGAAAAAATACTGTGCGAAAAATTGAAACAATACTAATAATTGTCAAATGTTTTAACGTTAAATAATAACGCCAATAGTTTGTTTCAGCAAAAAATTTTTCTATTTATTTATTTACTCGGTCTTGCTGTTGTTTCTATTTTATTATTTCTACTGTGAACAAATAACGTTGAATTGTTTTAACTTTAAGAAAGAAAAGCAAAAAACAAAATAAAAAAATTGATAACTTGACACCAAGAATCGTTGTATTGTAGAGTTGAAAAAAAAACATCAAAAGTTTAACAAGAAACATAGAAAATGGTACAACGGGAACGACATTTAAAACCAGTTAAGAAAATTATCGATAAAAAGTAACGAATTAAACAGGTGGAATGACAGTGGAATATATCTACGCAGTCAATTGTAAATATGAACGTCAACACAATAATGCAGCAAAAAATAATTTCAAAACGAAGGTAAAAACACCGATAGGAAAATATTTAATTGATTAATAAACTTTCAGGGTTTTTGTGGCTTCTGTAATATTCTGCAAAAAAAAAAAAAAAAAAATTCATTCGATATTTTACACTTAAAGGTGTGGACGTTTAAATCAGTTTTAAAGAATTTATGACAGGTCATGAAAGTGCGATGTGTATTAGGTAAGCATGTGTGAAATGTAATGTGTATGTACCAGTCCGTATCAGTTTACCCATTTACCAATGTTTTACTTCTTAAAATCTATTAACAAGCCAACAACATCAACAGCAACAGCAAAAAAAAAAAAAGAAGAAAAATCTAACGAAGTTTTACGTAACAAATACAACAGAACTGCACACAAGAGTTTAGAAGAAACAAAAAAAATAAAACAACGTTGAAATATAGAAAACAAACTTCTTGTCAAGTTAACCGGAAAACAATGTTGCTGGCAAAAGGAGGAAAATATACAAAAAAAAAAAAAAAAACTTCTGTCTGACTTTTAACATGGAACAATAATAATTCACTGTTTCAGATAAGGTATCGTCGTCGTCCAACATATTTGTCTAAAAACATACAACCGTTTCTTTGCTACTTTCTCTTCGTGTACAAAAAAATATTGCAGCTGATGGTGGATGAGGTGGTTGTTGGGGCTGTTGGTTAAAAAATATGCCGGGGTTTTAACAACTCGCAAGGGTCTAAGGTTCGATTATGACTGGATTACATATCTGGGAAAATCAATTAAAATTTTGATATAAAGACATCACTGCAGTAATGTTTAAAAATATGTAAGGATTTTTAAATCGGTTCCAATTGTGGGTCCTAAGACGAAAAACATTTTTTTGTACAATAAAATCACAAAAACACTTTTAAGCCTGGTAGAGGTTGTGCGGATAAAGCAAATAAACTTCAGAATTAAGAATTGAATTGATTTTCAGAACAATAATTTAAAAAAACAATTTTTCTCGAATAAAAACTTTTTAAATAAAATTCTCTTTACTTACAAAGCGAGCTGTAGCGATTAAAAAAAAAATCTTTTTTTCTCTGCATTAATAATTTATTCGTTGTTCATATTCAAAAATGCTTTTAAATTGTTGCTGTTGTAATTTTTTTGGTATTTTATATTCATTGCTGTTAATTATTATTACAATCCATAATTAAATTATTTGCTGTATGAAATACATACATACGTACATAAATTTAAAAAAAAAAAAAGAAAAATTAAAAAATTTGAATGCAATTTATGTTTAACGCGACATAATTAACGTGAATTTCGTTTTTTTTTTTTTTTTCGTTAATTTTTTTATTTATTTAAAAACATTTTTGTGAGCTTTTTTAATGGATATATAAATTAAGTTTAATGAATAAAAAAAAAAAAAAATGTGAACTGAAGGGATAAATTATCTTTTATAAAACACAATTCATTTGCCCACCACCATTACCCACCAACAGCAGCAACATCATATAAATTTGTGCAGCATTATGTAAATTGTTGAATGGACAAATAGAAATTTCACCCATACAAAATAACCAATGACTACCACCGACTCCAGCACTCTGGTTATTGTACATCAAATTTCAATTAAATTATCGACTTTTGCTTCTGCTTTGTTAGTCCCAATAGCATGTTCATAATATTATATAATATAAAATTATCGTATATCTATGTAACAACAGTGCTTTGTCGGTGGGTCGGTCGGTCGACAACGATTCAAAACATCGAAACATATATGTTTTTAGCATAGCCTCATACCGCACCCGGTACACGAAACATACAAAACCATCGGTGTGTGCGTATGTGTGTATTTATAGTTTTTCGTTTTACCCAATCAATGGTGATATTCTCCCAAAACTATCAACCGGCCGCCACCCCACAATTTATACATTTTAGTAAATTGTTAACTAGTTACATCACTAACTGGTAGCTGGTAACCAACAACTCAATACTTTAAATCACTAATTATACGAAAGATTTAATATCGCTATTTATCCGGATCCATGGGAATTCTATAATGGTGTAGTGCCGACGGTTTAACTTTTTAACAACAAAATTTTATATTTTTATGTCAGTTAGTATTACCAAAAAATAACACACAAAGTACTAAATTAATTTTTACTAACCATGCTATTGCAGAATATTATTTTTTGTAATAAAATTCAAAGTTTTCCGGATGTGTCCGGAATATTTTATTGGTCAATTTTTTTTTTTTAATAATTGTTTTAGTGTTATTAAAGTGAAAACAAAAATTATCTGTCACCACTAACTTCATTATTCAGGTACTCCTGAAATAAATAATTGAGAAATAAACAGAAAAAAAAACTGTCGTAAGTGATGTACTTTTTTTTCTTTTTCTGTTTACATTAACGAGGCACCACAGTGATTAAATTTTTTTCCTCTTCTTTTACGTGTCCAACAAATATTTAAATAATTTTCCTCATGTTTCTGCTAAATGCAGACTAAATAATTTAACTTTGTTCTATGTTTTGCTCTGCTTTTAAACTGTCTCATCTTACACACAAATTTTTTTCTATATATTGGCAAAGCAATTAATTGGACTAAAACAGTGACGTGGTAAACACAAAATGACCAAACTATTTATTTGCATCTCTTGTTGTATTTTGTAATAAAAATTTTATTCCATAGTTAATGATGTTAAATTAAATTGTTTTCCCGACGTACCTAGTTTTTACAATTTCAAAAATAAAAACAATAATACAGCTGCATACAAACTTGGTAAATCTTCAGTATTTTCTATGCTTTGTTAATAGAGAATAAAAGATTGTCACATATCTGTATACCCAGTAAAACCAAACAAAGTGATCCAACTGATAAAACAAATCAAATTTTTTAATCTTTTCGTTTGTTTCCCGTCACATTATTATTCCAATTGCTAAGTAGATTACAAAATTCTCGAAAATTATATGCATTTATAAACAGCAATTATAGCTGCAGCATAATTAAGCCTCTTATTAATTGAAAATAAAATTAAACCGCCCATAATTTTTCTACGCCTCGTTAAATTATTTATTTTTCAGTATGGGATATCCGTGTATCAAGTTATTAATTGCTAAAATAGACAAACATCGACATTTACAAATCGTTGAATATAGAAAATACAGCACAGTAAATGAAAATTTCACTGTACGACAGAGAAAAAAAAAAAAAAAAAACATTTTTTGAAAATCCCTGCCCTTTAAAAAAAAAACAATTTATTTTCCACCACCCTGAAACATAAGCTTTAAATTAGAATCAGTACATTACAGTAGTGTAGAGTAGACTACACCGGTTATACAAACGATATATAAACATTAAAGTGATGTATTGATGTAATTTCGATTAATTGTTTTAACATTAACAAGACAAATGCATTCACGCGTTTAACAAAACATAATTTTTTTATTTTTTCTGTACTTTTTATAATCTAATTACAAATCCACCATACACATGCCCCCAAGTGTTACGTTCGTTCGTTATTTTAACTTCAATCAATTTTCAAGTCATTAAAATTCTATCCGGTTAAAAAAAAACGCTTTTTTTTTTTTCATTTTATTCCCTGATCAGCTATTTTAATTAATTTCATTAAAACTAGTAGAAATAAATATTTTTTATTATTTTTTTTTTTTTTTGTACTTTAATCACTGTAATTGCATTTTTTTTTTTTTTTTTTTAATTACCTTACATCATGCAGGTCAGTAAAGTGTTTTCTTGATTATAAAACAAAATTTATTATATAATTAAAAGTGATTAAAAATGACATCAATTGACATTATAAATAAATAATGAAGTGAATAATGAATATTAACACGAAAAACCATTAAATAGAATTAAACCCTAGGAAAAAAAGCTTTCGTGATGTTGACAAGCGCAAAAAAAAAACGAAAACAGCGAAAAAGGTTACCCCGTGCTCAAGGTCACTTTTAATACATTTATTAACTAAAAACTCCTGTCTACAGATTTAAGCTTCTTAAATAAAACAAAAAAAAAAAAATTCTTCTCAAACAACCCACTAAAAAAAGCACAACGAAACAAACACAAAGCTGTTTTCGTGTTTTTATTATAGAAAAAAAAATAAAAATTATTTTTAACGCATTTTATCTTGTTTACTCTAAAGTTTTATGTCAAAACTGTATAAAATTAACATAAAGCGTTTTGTTTAAAGAAAAAGCACAACAATAATAAACAAACACAAAAAAATAAAAAATTAAATAATAATAATAAAGTGGGATTTGTGGGTGTTTATGTTTAGGGTTTAAGCCGGTTAAAAGTCGCAACAAAATGAAAGCAAAAAAAAATGTTTCTTTTTTATAAATTATTGCTCTGAAGGAGAATTATAATACAAAAAAAAAAATAAAAATAAAAAAGCTCTTTCAGTAGTAGTAATAATAATAATTATAATAATGATAATAATAATAATAATGATGATGATAAAATGAATGACTTTAGTTAGTCCTGTATAATCGTTAATAGTAACATACGGTCATCGAGCAGATAAAACAGATGTTATATAGCACACATTTTGGGTGTCGGGTGTCGGGTATTTATTATTAATATACACAGCACTGGGTAGGATTGCTTTTTCGCTTTTGATTTAACTTCTTTTTTTTGCTTCGTTTTGGCAACGAACTTTCTTTTTTTTCGTGCATACATTTTTAATTTTTAAGTTTACAATGCTGATGAAATTGTATGAATAGCGGAATATTTGTGGTAATTTAAACAGAAATGTTATTTCAGGAGGCTTCTTAAATGTGTTTTTTTTCCAAATACAAATTATTCTAGAAGCTTTTAAGCTATTAAAAATGGCAACAGAAATGCAGAACAAACAATTTTTTCTAGTTTTTTTTATGCTTTTGAAATAGCTAAAATAATCTTCGTTCTTTTGTAAATTTAACTAAAAAATTACGTTTACAATAGAAGATTATTTTTCAGAAGGGTTTCTGAATTTTTTTTTTAACTTAAGAAAGCTTGTTAAAGCTTTTAAAATAGAAATACAGTGGTTATAAAATGTGACTCATGGTTTTTCATGAAAATGTACTAGAAACTAGGGGTTTTTAGTCATTCAGAAGGCTTGTTTTTTAGTTTTTTTCGTGTCTAAAAAGCTTGTTTTCAATAATTTTTAAGTTTTTTATAGTACTATAAAAGTGTCTTAATGCTTCTAACACCAAAACAACGCGATTTTTGTACATTAAACAAATAACCGACAATAAATAATAAAAAAAAATTCCCAAATTTATTTACAAATATTCCCGAGTATTAATAATATAATCAGTTATCCTAAAAGCTTTGCTAAAACTAACAACAACCACTGTAAAATTGTTAACAAATAAATAATTCATTTTACTCTCTTTAACACACTCGTTTAATTGTTAATTTTTAATTTAAAAAAAAAAGATTTTTTTGTTGTATTTTCCAGTAAATAAAAATCGAATTACATTAAATTTAATTAAATTAAAAATTATTTTGTAAATATTAACATAATTAAATATATAAATATATGTGTATTGTAATTAAAATAATAATATTTGTACAATACGGCTATATACACACAAAAAAAAAAAAAATTAAAAAAAAAATTACTAGAGACAAAACTAATTAAATAAATAATATTTTTTTTTTTTTTTTTAATGTTTTAATTAAATTTCGTTGATAATTTTCAGTTTGCATTAATCTTAATTAAAACTTCCTCTATAATTTTATACAATATTTCTATTATAATAAAAACATTTTTTAACTGCAATCTAGAAACATCACAATAAATATGCTTTTACAATCAATAAATGCGTGTATGTGGCCACGGTTATTAACTTAAAAAAAAAAACAAATTTATTAAACATAATTTCACCATCAATTTAATAATAACCGTAGGTCCTACATATATAACGAGAATTATATAATGCCTATAATAATAATAATAATTAAAATTTCAATAGAAATTTGTGTGTTTTTTTTGATACAAATTTTAAAAGCGAAACAAATAAATAAGCGAGCATAGCTTATACATTTTTTTTTTTGTTGTTTAATGAACTGAATTTCATTAATAATAAATATGATAATGGCAAAAAAAAAAAATAATAACAATATGATGTACTTAAATTATAATAAAGTCATATCAACGAGAGAGTATATGTATTGTAATTAGACTACCATCGGTTTTACAACCACTGCAATGTGTTTTACACTTTTATGCTGCTGCTACTGCTACTGCTGCTTAATACCCACTGTTTAATAAATATCAATGCAGTTTGTTCAAAATGAATAAATTTATTAAAACATAAATGAATTAGGTCACACAGTTTAAGTGAAATAAATAAAATACATAAATAATTTATAGGAAGAAATGATTAACAAAGGAGTGACAGGTGATCGCACATTTTGGTTAATTAGATTTTCAACATTTAGATCTAGGGTATTTAGAAGTAAAGATTAGAGCGAGTATTTTAGTTATTAAAATTGTTGATAATTGTTGTTTCTATATTTATAGTTATATAATGAAATATAATAGCTGTAATTTGTACGTTCAAAATTACAATTTTACGTTATGAATAACAATTGCCATGTATAATAGGAAATTTATATGTGAAAATAGGAATTGTTCGTATTAATTTAATGACCATAAAAACCACTATCAAAGTGTGATTAAGTTCACCAATCGGATTATATATAATATAGAATATTCTACATTATCTTTTGCATTTACATCTCCAATTTCTACTATCCACTCTCACAGTCACACTCCCACAAAAAAAAAAAGCTTACAATAAACCTTACATTACAGATTAAATAATATAAATGAATGCATTTAACATTGACGTTAATAATTAATTTATTTCTCCCAAAAAATTATTTACTAAGTGCTTGCTATAAATAATTTAAAAAAAAAAAATTTAATTACCAGGCGTCTCCACAGTAATTTTAATTACTACAACAACAAAAGCTCATTAACTCACTAGTTTTTAAAATAGTTTCTTTTAATAAATACATTTTTTAACCTTTACACCAAAGCTCTACACACTAAAACTATTTTTTTTCTTTTGCTTTTGGTAAAGCTTTTTTCAAATAACCAAAAAAAAAAAAAACAAAACAAAACTAGCTTTAATAGATTAAGAAATTATTAATCGACACAATTTAATAATAAAATTTCACAATAAATAAAATAAAAACAAAGTGCAGAGAAAACTTTCTAAAAAAGCAGCAAACTTTTCGTGTTTAAACCTTTTGATTCTTACAGCATTAGCATTTACTAAAAAAAAAAAAAAAAATATTTTTTTAAAGCACAAGCACAACGTATAAATGGAATTTAATTTCCATAACTTTAAGCATTAATTATTAATTTAATACACCTTTCCAAAACAAGTAAAAAATAAAAAAAAAATCATTTTTTTTTGTGACTTTAATTTTACTGTCTGAATCAAGTTTCAAGAGCTTTAATGTGTTGGTGTAACAGAAAAGTGAAAAACAAAATAATTATTTAAGTCGTGATAAGTTTTAATAATTTAATACATCGAAATGTTATGGAATTTAATTATATTAAAATTTGTGGATTTTAACGTTGTAATAAAATATTTAACAAGAGAGCTTTTAGCGTATCTACTCTGCTGTTTAAATAATTTCCAGATTTAATAGAAAGAAGTTGCAAAAAAGTTATACAAAAAAATAAATAAAACGCATACAAATGCGATTAAATAACTAATTCGTGGTGCTTATTATATAAAAGCTTCCTTTTGATTGAAAATCCTTCGTTTTTTCTCTCTCATTAAATAAAAAAAAATAATTTTGTGTTGCCACCTTAACAATGTAGTAAAAACATTTTCTACAAAAGCAAATAAATATTATTAGGGGAGATGTACAACAGCCACTAGCAGCATCAGCTTATTAGCATACATTCGCTTTAAAAACCCTCAGGTAAATTGTTTGACCTAATGCACCTGTACCATTAAATCCAACCCTCCTATAACCATAATTAAACGTTACACCCGACAAAAGTGAAGTAAAAGGAAAAAAAAACGTTAAAATTCAATAAAAAAAAAAAAAAATGTTTAATTAAATCTAGCGTAAAAATGGGGAGCTTTCCGAAAATTTATTATCTAAGCTAGGAAATTTATTTTGTTGATTTTTTTTTGTTAAAAAGAATTTTTATCGACGATGCTACCGTCGGGTTTGTGTACGTTAAAGTAGTCCCCGAGGTGATGTAAGAAATCTTTTTTTTTTTTTAATATTTTAACTGATACACATATAGACAACCAATTAAAGAGTAATAATTATAAGCTTTTGTCTAACTCTGTGAAAAAAAAAAATGGTAAAAAACACTTTTTGTACGTTTAGAGAAAAAAAAATTTCTTTTTTTTTTTCTTTTTTAAAGCACCGACGGATGTTGAAAGCAACGATTTTCTATTTTTTTTTATTAATAAATTTTCTCTCTGTGTTTTTCTATTCCAATTCAATTAAATCACTCTGTGTGTAATTAATATTTAATTATAGAAGAAAAAAAAGAAGAAGAAAAAGAAGAAGATAAAAAAAAAATTAATTATTATTTTCTAATTAAAGCACCAGTTAAATAAACTATTAAATAGTTGCCTTCAATTACCAGTTATAATTGTAGTAATTATTAGATGATGGTAAAAACAGAGAGAGAGAGGGAGAAAGAGCGAGGTAAAGGAAATAGAAAATTTATTATTGTTGGTATCAAGGTGCTATGAATTTATGAGTTATTATTAATAAAAAAAAAAAAAGGAAAAAAAAGGAAAAGAAATTTCTATAGAAAAAAGATTTTTTTTTTTAATTTCACCAAACGAATATATATGGAAAAAGCACAGTGTAGTAGCGCCATCGTGGTACTTTCTGTTTGAACTTTTCTAGCAAAGATCACCACCGCACATATATCAAAAACAACAACGACAACAGCAGTAAAACTCAGTCATCTCTGCCCATCTATTTCTAACCCTATGACCAAAGTTTATCTAATAAATAGCAAAAAAAAAAAAAATAATAATAATAAAATCGACAAGGGAATCGAAATTTAATTGTGACAAACATTTGATTAGTTTTCGCTTTATTTTCCTCAATTTCTTATCTTTACTTCTTGTTGGTGCTGCTTTTGTTGTTGCTACAACAATGTTGGATTTAATTGAATAAAAGTGTTTACTCGTTGTATAATCGTTTGAATAAATTATTTATAAAAAAAAAAAATAACAAAATATATAAAAATAACCGAATGAACGTAACAAGGAAGCAAATTATGCAATAATTGCATTTATTGCAACGATTTCAAAAGTTTCTTTCCTTTTTTTTTTTTTTTTTGTAATTTCCTTTAACGATGGTAACAACGAGGTAATTTTTCCAATGATTAATTAACCTTTTTCTTACGTTAAACACATTTCATTAAATAGTTTTTATAATGAAATAAAAAAAAAATTGGAATTTTGTTCACCTGAAACTATAATCGAGCTTTTTTTTTTTTTTTTTCTGTAGATTTTCACCGCACATAAAATTAAGTAAATAAATAACGAAAACGAAAAGAAAAATTCTAATCCATGTATAATCTTACAGCAAAGTTTTTTATTTAAAAAGATTTTTTAAACTCGTTAAGTTTTTTCGCTCAGCCAGTGTTTTCTGTGTGAATAAAAAATAAATTTTTCTTCTCTCCTCCACGCTTACGTTTGTTAAATAAATAAATAAGACCAAGACGATTTTTTAAACAGTATACTCTGAGTGTAAAATACCTTAAAATTTATGAGCTTTTCTTTTTTCTACAAGGTATATTAAATGTGACGATTTGTGTACAAAAATGTGGCGTTTCCACCATAGATTCTTAATCATTTATAAAAAATATAAAAATCTTTGAAATACAATAAAATATTAAACTTACCGGAAATTAGAAAGTATAAATTTTCTGTTTTATTTAATAATACAGTGAAATGTATCGCAAACAAAAAAAAAAAAAAAACCGAAACACACACGCACAGTAAATAAACGAATAAGAAAAAAAAAAAAAAAAAACGTTAAAGTAACATCAGTAACGTACGAAAAACACCAGAATAAATATTTTAACAGTTTATAATACACAGAGAAATGAATAAAAAAAAAAAAACCAACACACAATACAGCACACACCGGCACACACACAAAAACACAATACACGTGACACTATAAATTTTATGTGCTTACAACAATAGAGACAGCAAAAACGTTAAAACCCCCAAAAGTGAATGAGATTTTTTTTTTTTTTAAACTTTTTGTTGTTTCACCGTTGATTTTTAACGGTTTCAGTCAGAAATCATGTTACTTTCATAATCGTCTCTCAACCATTTATTTATTATTATATCGACGACGAAACGAACAAACAACAAAAGATGAAAACACGCGCGAAAATACAGCGAAAAAAGGATTTTTTTTCTCTCTGTTTGTATTTTTCAACGAAATAAAATATTCAAAAACTTTAATCACATAAATGCCCAAAAAAAAAATAAATAAAAATCATTGATTATTTATTTACATTAAAAAAAAAAGCACAATCTACACCCACACACGGTCACTTTATTTATTTAAAAAAAATAATTATTTTGCCATTAATTTTTTTTTCTTGTTTTTGATTCATTTTCCCTGCGTTTTTTACGTTTTTTTTTCCAATTTAAATAAAAAAAAAACCCGAATTTTTTAATTACTTTTAAGCATTCGAAAAAGCTCAATATTAAATAAGTCTTGTCCTTTTGAAAAAAATCTTAACACTTTTAAGCAAATATCACAACCATTTTAAAGTTAAGCGAGCGTAATTTAAATGTTTTTCTTTTCTTTTTTTTTTGTTATTTGGCTTTTAAAGGTAATTTATACTATTATTAAATTATTTTATTTACATTAAAGTCATAGCTTAAAGATTATATTTAACTTATTACTAAAAAAAAAAAAAAAAAATATTTTTTTATTAACACAAACCGTGCATTAGTTAAGTAAAGTTAAAACTTTTATTTTGCTTATGTTCACTTTTGCAGCTTAATTAAATTTTTTTTTTTTGGTTTATTTATTTATTAGCTTTATTGTCTTTATGATAATTATTTTATATATATTTTTATTTTTTATTATAATTGTTAATTTATGTAGGAAAATTCATTAAATACAATTTTATGCAGTTTTTGTAATCTCGTTAAAATTACGGAAATGCACCGAGCTTTTATGTTTAAAATAATTTTTTTTATTGTTTTTAATATTTAATGAGAGTTATTTTTTTTTTAATTTAATTATAGATCGGTATGTAGGTTGTGCAATTTTTTAATAAAAATTTCATAATAATAACGCGACCGTTCACGTTCGTTATTCGCGTTAAACTGGCTTTAGAATCTGTATCTGTTGTTACTGATGGGCAAAAGCACGACATTATCGTCTTCGTTGCTTTGCTGTTAAAGGTAGCAAAACAAAAACAAACAAACAAAAAAAAAATACTTTTCTATAAAAGTCAATTGGATCAGTTGTAATTGAAGTTTAACTGAATACTAGTGTAACGTCTGGAAATGTGTGTAGCCGTTCAGTTGCATTGAGTGGTTGCAATTTTTTTTTTTCCTGTAACAAATTTTTTTCGTGCGCATGCCACACAAAAAACTTTGTGCAATTTCTCTTATCGGTTTTTTGCGATATTTACATTTGCAAAATGCAATTTATATAAAGCAGCCAACCAATACAAATGCAACAAAATGGATACAAAATAACGAAAAAATCCTGCAGAGTCCGTAATAAAAATGATAACAGAAATTAAATGTTTTGTATCGCGTGCTTTATAATACACTGTAAAAAAAACGCTTTGCATTGTCTATGTATTCTCAGCTCTTTAGCCTCCTCTTTCGAAGATTTGATTTTTTTTTCAATCAGCATCCCTACTTATTTCTATGAAAATAACCCCAACTCGGGTAGTTCTCTTCGTTTATTTTATTTTTTCCGAAATAAACATTTCGAGTGGTTTTCTTTTGAGTGAGATTTTTAACATTTTAAAAGCTGAACCTGCGCAACTTTTGTTGTATTGTGCGAAAGCTTTATTGAATTTTTTTTTTTTAGCAACAACGAGAAAAACAGTTTTGTTGTTGTGTTGGTTGGTATGGTGTAGTCGCTAAAAGATAACCGATTTCAATGTTCTATATTGGAAAAATAAATTTTTGTAGACTTTTGCTAAATTTTATCATTGTGAACGAGCTTTTGCCATATATGTAAAATAAAACTTTTTATTTAAAAGAAGACAATTTTTATTCCGTAGATAATTTAATTTCAGCATTTGAAAAAAGCTTCATAAAAGCTTTCAGCTTAATTTAAATATTTTATTTAGAAGAAAAAAAATGTTTCTTTCAGAAACAATCCCACAGAGCAGTAAAGTGTTTTACGTAAAGTAATTAGCATTTTCAACAATAGCGAACAAAAAAAGAAAAAACAGGGAAGAGATGGAATAAAAATGAAAAAATGAAAAAGTTTTATTTCTTCTCTTTAAATTGTTTTTTTTTTTCTGTTTTTTTATTTTTAAAGCTGTTGGAATTTTCAAACAAAAACAACGAAGAAAACATCGTTGTTCTAGCGCTGACGTTACCATAAGTAAGTTGGTTACGAGAGATAGTTTTGTTGTCGTTTGTTCTGCAGCACCTGTCGCATTGTGCGTTCATCACAAAAGACAGAAATGAAGACGATCTGTGTGTATTTTAAGTATTGTGTCGCCTTCATGATGGGCATCTGTGATAACAAGGCGACAAAGAAAGTACAAAACAAAACGAAAACGAAAGAAAAAACTTCATCCAAACAGCAATCCAATCAAAACTTTTACACGGGGTATATAATATTGCATTAGCTAGGAACGTTGACTAAAATATTTAAATTACTTTGGACAAATATATATATATATATCTATACGAAGCGATAGAATGTTGGTGTGGTGAATTTTTACCCTGGCTATTTGGTATGGGAAAAACATTTTTATTGTAAGAAGCTTACTGCCGTTGTTTAATCGCGTCTTTTCTTCGTTTTAAGAATAATAAATTATGCCGTTGCAAAGTTATGAAATTTTTCTTTATTTTCCTTTTTTATTTTCATCTTCTTCTGTTCATTTTGTTTAATTTTCTGTTTAAATAATAATAATACGGAAAATGGCAGAAAAATTAGTAAAACAATTCAAGACAGTAAATCGCCTAAGAATTATTTATTTTTTTTTTTTTTGCAGGTAGATAAATATGTAAAACGGTGAAATTTTTCTAATTAGTTAAAAAAAAAAAAAAGCTCGTAATTTAGTTAATCATTTGTACAGCTTTTGTGCTTTTCTTTCTGTTTTAATTTTAATTTTAAAATGTGCAGTAAAAAATTGTGTTTAGAGGTAAAAGAGTAGCAGAAAAACTATTTACGATTTATGCGAGTTGATAGGGTGCAAATCTGCATTTTTATGTAAAAAAAAAAAAAAATTATTATTATTTTGTAAACACTGTGCTAAAGCAAGCTGATTTAATTTTTTATCTACTTGCCTAACCAACGATATACAATTTTTATTATTTAAAAAAATTAAAAAAAAAAAACCCTCTACGTAGAACATTATATTTAGGGGAAACTTTATCTGTTATTAAAACACAAGAATTTTTCGGATTTTTTTTTTTTTTTTTGTTTAAATAAACTTTTGCGTCTGTATCTAGCGACTTTTAATAATAATAAAAAAAAATGTATTTCGTTGTTAATTTAAATCGTAAAACTGCAGCAATGAATCCATCGGTGAATGAAACGATCCTGTAATTCAGCAAAACATTAACTGGTAACCCAACAAGGTAAAGGCGAGATAAGCCATTGATCTATGAAATTGGATATAAATTTGCGTTTTACAAAAAATTACTTGGAAATGGATTTTTTTTTTTTTTATTAAAAAGTTTTCAGGAATAAGCGCAGAAAATTTATTTACCATCTAAATGCACCTTTATTTTGCTTAAAAACAATAAATCGAATTGTCTTTGATTGAATATTTATTTGATTGAAATGGGAAACAAAAAAAAAATAAAAATAATAATAATAAAAACATCACAAAAAAGGGATTAAAAAGGGGACATTTTTGCATGTAAAACATTGGATAAAACAAAAAAAAAACACGATACTAAATTTGTTTCTTATCTTTATTTATTGAATCTACAAAAATAAGATTAAATACAAATAAAAATGCATAGACAACAGAAATGAGTTTATAATACGTTTAAAAAAAAAAAAAACAACAACGCCGTAAAAATGGCGTCTATAGAAAATTCCCGTTTAAATGGCGTACGTAATTATTATAATTATATTATTATTATTATTGCAATAGAATTTAATAAAGAAAATAAACAAAAAAAAAATAAAAATCAGTATTACATCGGTTTGAACAAATTATGCTACTTTTCATTAAATAATAATATTCCCAATAGTATAAAACTTGTGAAACATGAAAATTGAAATTGGTTTTACCTTTTCACAACAATCATACATAATAAACAATGTAAAGTCATCAGAAAATATATATATATACATATATTATGTTTCTCTATAACATTTTCCAATATAATTGTTTCAAGTGTCATAATTGAACGTACGATGAAGTAGAATTGATGATTTAATTACCATTGATCAAAGCTATAAGCTGGTTACAACAATACTACATAAATAGCAAAAAGAAAAAAGGAAAAATTATTGTGCATATGGGATTATTTAAAATGACAATCCGTATGATATATAAATGCATAATCGAAAATGTTAACTTTATGAATAATTGAACTCTTGAACATAATTTAAGGAAATTATTAATTGAGTTTAGTGCCATCAGTAATTTACATAATAAAACAATTAATGTAGAAAAATGCTCAGTAAATTTTTATGGTAGAGAGACCTAAGATGTGCGGTAAACCGCATACTGTAATAAATAATTTAAAAAAAAAATGTATTTATGGTAAATAAAGAATGAAAACCACCAAAATCAGCAAATATTTATTTATTTTTCATCCTTTTCATCATTTTTGAATACAGTTTATACAAAATAGACATAAATTTGTATTTTTATTTTACCGTATAGTTTCAGATTAATAATAATAATCCAAAAAAAAAAAAAAATAATAAATATTGGAAATAGCAACAGCTGCGTTTTATAATAACGAGAAATAAGATGACACAAAATGAATGAATGAAAGAAAATAAAACAAGAAATCAATCGAGCATCTTAATCAACGAAAAGATGCGGAAAAGATTTTCTGTGTTGTCAAAAAAAGAATAAAAAGGGGTGACTGGATAAACTACAGTCACAATAATCACAAATGCAAAGGAGATTATCGATAAACGTAATACCCTGAAATGAAATTATAAAACAGAAATTTGCTCATGTGATTTGCATGTTGATAACGCTTTGATGATTGTTTCTAACAACAAAAATAGTTAACTCAGAGAACAAAGTCGATTACTTATGCCCCAAGGTGTTACCATACTAAAGCCTCTTTGAAGAAATACTCTTTGAAAGGTCCCGAACGGTATTTGATCTACAAATTTGTCAATAAAATAATTTATTTTCCGTGTTATGACCAACTGAAAGTGTTGAAAAATCATCAAAAACGCTGAAACAGTCTCACCTGAATTTTTTTAAACTTTTAAATCAACTGAACGTTTGTAAAAATATTCTTTGGGGATACTGAATCATCTCAATTTATCGCAATTAATTTTTTCTATCAAAAAAGATTTTCGTATCAAGAGTTATAGGAAGTATTAAGCCACTAAAAACCGCATTAACGCAACAAACGATAGTTAAAATGGGCAAAATATAGAAAAAACTTTTTAAATTTACGACCCTTAAATGTTGTTTATAAAAATTATTTTTATTGCTTATAAAAAGCAAAACATAAAATATCCAGGCTCCAAAAACCTAAATAAATAACAAAGGAAAAAAAAAAACTAAAAAGTATTTTGTGTCAGAGATGTAACTAAGTCGGTTTTACTTAAATATTTCTTCTATAATCTAGATTCAATAATTTGTGGAAAATCATAGAGTAAAGCCTCCCTTAGTTAATAAATGAACTTTTTCTTTTTCTATTTTCCCATTTTTAATAGGACATAAAACTTACGTACAGCGATCGTATCATTATTTCGTGTTGTTTGTATTGAGGGGATATCGTCAGATACAAAAGGAGATTTAGATGAGTTTCTCTCGATGTTTGTTTCTATTTTTCTTATTATTTTATGCGACTATATTACATAAATAACCATTTATAGAATGAACTGTAGGAGAAAAAAACACAAAGTTTGTAATCAGGTTTTTTGCCACAGCAGAAAATAGAAAATACAAAAAAAAAAAAATAACCGGGGAACAACATTTCGATCATTTTTTTTTTATCTAATAAATATTTTTAAGCAATATTTTCGTTGCGGGGTGGTGTGTTCTGCTTCTTTAAATTTAAAATTTTTTTTGTAGGAATAAATGAATGAGAGCGAATTGAATTTCGACGATTTTTTTACATCATATGAAGGAAAATCCATAGCAAATACAGATTAGATTGATTGACATGTACCAGACTAACCTGATTTTCAACACATTTTCTCGTTTCTTGAGTCGCAATGTGAATATATTTTTTCTAGCTATTCATGTTATTCAACACAGAATATTACGTAATAATAATGAAAAAAAAAAACATTTCCGCATAACTAACAAAATTTACTAAATTTCCAACAATTTTCTGTGACAAATAACAAAAAATTCAGAACACACAACAACAACAGAAAAAAAAAGAAAAACTCATATGAAATTTACTTTCAGGATTAAATAAAAATAAAAATCAAAATCAAAATTCAGGTAAAAAAAACCTGAAGCGTATGCATTAGAATGACAAAAAATAAAGTCGCGAATTTAAATTTCAAATGACAAACAATTGACGTACCCACGCGTAGTAAATTATATTCCTGAGAAAAGTAAAAAAAAATTTGATTTCCAGTAATTTTATGAAGCTTTGTCAGCGAATTTTTGCTTCTTATTTTGAAATTCAATTGACACAACACACAGCAATTTGCGGTTATGTTAATTCTGCACATGCGACGCGGTTTTTCTTCTTGGTTATCCATTAACACCTAGGAAAGTGGTGGCGATAGATTCCGTCACTACGGAAATAGAAGATGCGGAAATTTTTTCTTTTTTTTTTATTCACCTAAGTATCTAGTTGTTACAATGGGCTTATACAGTGTCTCCTGGGAGTCGTAATCACCCCATCAAAAATATTTACTTGGCGTTATTCGTCGTTTTTTTTATTTATTTATTTATTTATAACAAAAGAGCCGTCAACAACCTTTTCATTTAAGTTTAAAAAAAAATAATAATAAAAATTGTATGTGCAAATATTATTCGCTCAATTTATATTCCAACAGCTAGATGACATCCCTAGTTACACGGTACGAGTAGAAAGGTTTTTTTCTCGCATTTTTTATTTAATTTAAGCTAAAAAAAAAAAACTGTAGGCTGGGTAATAGCAAAAAAATTTTATGAAAAACTGTGAAGACTTTTCAGGTTCATTATTCGATTTTCAATATTTTCAGGAATTTAATAATCAAAGTAAAAAGTCGATTAGGCAGAATCATTAACAATTCATTGGTACAAATCGATAATAAAAAATTTTTTATTTGTGGTTTATATGCAAAAACTTTTGTATCCTTAACACACACCAAAGCTACCTGTATGCCAAAAACAATAAAAATAAAAATAATAAAGCCGGGTAAAACCTTTAGCTGTAGACAATTCCCTGTACAATATCCCAAAGGACTCGTTCGCCTAGAACGGCTGAAAATATTGAAAGAAATGAAAAAAAAATGAACAAATTTGTGTATTAAGATCGAAACAAAGAGCACATCGCAGTTGGGAGAAAAAGGTTAAACAAAAAAAGCAGAAAAAAAGAATTTTTTGTGGGATGTTAACCAGTTATGAAAGGATTCTAACCATTTTTTTCTTGCATTTTTTAAATAAATAAAACTGCGCCATACCCACCGTTAATTCTTTTTGCAACATTTAAGGGTTGTGTATGTAAACGAATAATATTCGACGGTTTAAAGACTGCAAGGAAATTGTAGCAAAAGAAGCATCAACCTGCCAAAGGATCCTTTCAAAAATCACAAAAAAATTCATTTCATCTTTGAATCAATTAATTGTCGATAATTGATTTAAAAATTTTCAATTGAACAAAGTTTTAAAGGGTTTTTAAGGGTCGTTTGTCGCGCTTATTAATTTATAAAAAAAAAAAAAAAAAAAAAGCTTCGCTCCTTCAACACTTGACATGACAGTGGAAAATTATTTAAACTCATTTTGTTTGGAATACACACAAAGGAAAAAGAAAAACTGATTTCACTTCACTTTGAACTGTAGCCATGATTACGTTGATGAAACAAACAGCAAAAGCTTCGGGATTTTTTCTGTCTTTTTTTAATAATAAAAGATCTTAAATTGGTAAATAGTTTCTTACTCTTATGTTGAGTCAACATAAATACTAAAGACCCAGATATCTACCATCACGTACATGATAAAAAAAAATTCAATAAACGTTTCTTCGTTGTAATTTTGCTTCAGTTTTTTTTTTTTTTCAATCAAATCACGTTTAACTAGGAGAACTTTTATGCCTTCAAATATGTCTCAATACAATCAGATCGGGCTGAAAAAAAAAATAAAAAAATACAAAAAATAAATAAAAGCACACAGCTATCACCTTTATTACAATGAAATAAATTATTTATTCTCGTTGATATCATCAAATAATTTTTTTACTCCTTTTTAAAACTTCTGTCTTAAATCATCGGTGTTAGGTTCATTCATTTAGTTTGATTACTGAATGTTTTGTTTAGTGATGGGATGATCTATAGAAAGTTAACTTTTCGTATAGATGTACCGATAATAAACTAAATGATAGGACACGCACATAAGGACAATGATACTAGGGAACTAGAATAGATCTTAGATCCTGTTGTCCTCTTATCAAAGTTTTTCCTATTACAAAAAAAAAAGAAGGAAACTTAAATAATAATAATAATAATAATAATAATAACGATATTCTTATGATTATTACAGTAAATTGATTGATTTTTGCCTCTTTCCTAAGAGATAGCATTTTCATCGAAGATTTTTTTTTTTTTATTCGAAGTAATTACACTTAAATCGAACAGAGAATTTTCTTTTCTCTGTTTGTTTGTTATTTACGTTGTTAAATTTATTATCAAAGTCAGTGCATTGTAACCGTTTATACTAAGAAATTTATTAAGGATTTGTCTCTGTTGCATGAAATTACATCCTACGGTAGTCAGGTTGTTAAGCACTGATCGTGTAACGCTGTATAGTTTCCCGTAGTAGGCACAAAAAATAATACGACAACGTCATTATTAAAGTTTTATTTCGTTTATGTATTTGGCAGACTTTAATCATTTTTGTTGATGGATTTGGATGTAGGGGGAAATGATTTTGTAACATTTCGTAGAACAGAACAACAGAGTGTACCCGAAAGAAAGATCAGCAAATGAATTGTTATTTTAATATCTAATGCTGAGGAATTTTCTTTCTTTCTTTCTTTCTTTCTTTACCATCAATGCAAGAATATTGTTGCCAAGTTTATAAAAAAAAAAAAAAAAACCGAAAAAAATTTAATTTTTATTAAAGTTTTTGTGACTACGAAGAATTTTTCTGTGTAATGGGGTTAAAAGTTGTTGTGTCTCTACGTTTCACATCTATGTTCTATGACGAATGATAGTTTTTTCTTCTTCTCTCGCTTTGCAATTTATTTATTTATGGTTGCTCATCCAACAATTCACAATTCATTTATCGAGACAATAAAAAGCACAGAATAACCATGTTACCAAATAATAATTTTCCCGTGCTTTTAGTATTGACAGATGTTTTGTTGTTACAAAAAAAAAAAACACAAACTAAATGACTAAAGCGAATGTAAAAAAAAAATTCAATCAAAGTTTGTCCCTTGTTTTTCCAAAACTTTTTTCTTCTACCTTTATTTTCATTTTGCAGCATCTTTAAAAGAATTTTTGTTCTATTTTTTTTTTTTTTTGTCTCTACCATTAAGATTTTGTGATTGTGTGGAGAGACAACAAAAATAAAAAACAAATTTACGTTGTGCCTTCAATCGTTCCTGATGAATTTCTTGATAAGAAAAAAAAGTTTGTGTCTCACTAAATTGCATCACAATTATTATTAAAAGTATAATTCGGATTCTATTAGGGGTGGGATTTTTCTATTTACAATTTATATTCGTTGTTTCACAGATAAACCAAGTCATGTTTCTTAAATAATAACGCAGGTTTTTGTGTATTAAGGGGAAACAAAGTAAAAATTAACAATTTTGCCCTTTGTGTTATTTTTTATTTTGTTGTCGGGCTAGGCATCAATATTTGATTGTCAATAAAACTTTTATCATGTTTATTATTATAAGTAAAAAATAAAAAGTACAGAATTAACTAGGAATTTACTATAAATATATGAGCTTTTTGTTACTACTATCGGCTTAATGCCAAAATAAATAAAAAAAAAAGAAAAAACACTAGAATTTTAATTGGAAAATAATATAAGTAGTTTTGATGTATTTGTAGATAGAAATGGGGAGGTGAGTATAATCGCACTGCAGTATTTCAATTTAAATGCTATTAATACAGATTTGCATACATAATGAAGTAGAAAGCTTTAAATGATGAACTGTTTTCAAATTTATATGACCATTCATGACCAGCTAGTAACAATGCGATAGACAACACATATCGCTTTCATTTATAATCGGATTGGACACCACAAACATAACACAACTATCTATCTATCTACCTATCCATCTATCTAACTATCTATTCCACAAAAATACTAATTTTAGATTAAACGTACAAAAAAATGTTGAAAAAATGCACGAAAAATTTGTTCACTTTGTTTTAAAAAGCTAAAAGCTTAAGCAATGAAAATTTTTAAATGAAAAATCTAAAACATATTTCCCGAAACACAAATACGGGCGTTTTTATGCATTGAAAAAATAAAAAAAAAATCTTTTGAGTGCCTAAACGTAAATAATGCACGAAATAAAATTTACGAAAACATTTATTACACAAAGACAAGCTTTTGACAATAATAATTTTTTCAAACAAATAAAAAAAAGCTCATTCTAATGTAAATACCCGTAGAAAATTATATTAAAAAAAAAAAAATAAAAAAATTCACCATTCACGGTCAGTCAGACTAATCTCGATTTAAATTTCTCTTTGTAGACACAGAAAATTTCATTTCTCAATACAAATTTGATTATTATCTTCGAGAATAAACAAAAAAAAAACGAAAATATTTTTCTACTTTGTATTAAGCCAATGGCTGGTAACTTAATTTAAGTTTACTTAAAAAAGAATTCCACTGTGCAGAGGAAAAGACGAAAAGAAACAACAACGACGAACAATGTACAAAGTAAACAAACGATTGCAGTTTTATTTATTCCAATAGATTGGGTTTATTATTTTTTCTTGTATTTTAAATATTTACGATAAAAAAGGAGAAAGGAAAATACCCATGGTTTCGACGGAAACTAATGGATTGTTGTTGCCTGGTCAAAATCGTAACAAAAAAAAGAAAAAAAAAAAATTTACTGGTTGAAAAATGTCAATTCAATCGTGTTGTGGGTGGGGTCCACTCATATTATGTTCGGGTCGTTCAATTTTCTTAATACTTTGATTTCCTTTCAATTCAACGACAAAAAATTTTTTTTTTTATTTTTCGGAGGAACAATTCTCTTGTTTTCTTTACATACGGTCACTGCATTGATTTTTATTTTTTCTTATCATTTGATTTTTGGTTCGTTTCACCTATCACTGAGAGTTTTCTACCATCTTTTACCCTTAATCTTGATCGAGAAGAAAATGTTCTTTGTTTTTAGCAAATAATGGATAAATGAAATCTGATAAACAGGACGAAAGACATAATATTTCAAGCGAGAAAACTTTCTGCTTCATATAATCGGTTTTGTACACCTTAAAGGTTTTTTTCTTTTTCTGTTTTCCACAGTTAAAAATTATACTTAAATTTCGTCGGTTTTAGTTGGTGAACAGAAATGTTCTTCTAAAGGCATAAACCAGGACATGCTCATGTCTTATTAAAACAAATATTTACTGAACAGAACACATGGGAAATATGGGAATTAAAAACGAAAATATTTACCCCATAGATGACTCATTTAAATCCTTTAATAATCTGTCAGCTGGTTATTTATTAACGAAAATATAGCCAAAAAAAATTCATCCAGACAGTTGTTACGGAAATAAATTCTCTTAAGCAAAACAGAGCCAACAACAATGATTGAATGTAAAATTGCCTACTTATCACTTCAAGAGTAAATTTATTTTCTTTAGCTTTTTTTCCAGCTTTTTTACAGTGCTGCTCCTGCTGCTGTTAAAGATAAATTGGCCGATTGATTTAAAAGGATACAGAATTTCTAAGTTTTTCTTTTTTTTTATTCGTTATCAAATATCTGTAGGAAAAACTTATTTATTCACTTCGTATGTCGAGTCTATAAATATAAACGAAAGGATAAAAAAAAAAATGTTTTTTATGGAAACAAAGCGACAATGTAATTCGGATAGCCTACGATGTAACGACACAAAATTAAAGTTTGGAACAACAACAAAAACAACGAGATCACCACAAGCTGTATAAAGTTGTTTTATTTTATTTTATTCATTTTTTTTTTTTTTTTTTTTATAAATAGATATTTGATAATAGAAATACGTTTTTATTCAAAACATCCCTTGTTTATACTGAATAACAACAACAACAACAATAACAACAAAAATAAACAGAAAAACCATCAAGCCATATGGCGTGTGTGTGTGTGTCTGTACATTGAATCTGGGGTGCGGATTTACTGCTGGCCTTATGTGATTTATTTACATTTATCGGAAATAAAAAATTTTTAGAGACAAAACAATTTATACTACTTCATACCCCCAACAAATAGCAGTATTTAGTCATTTTACTATTTATTCAGTCCTTTTTCAATTGTTTTTCTAATTTTTTTATTATTTTATTTTTTTTTTTGTGTCCTTTTAAAGGATTCTTTCATTGAAAAACCAAAAAAGAAAAAACCAAAAATGTTTTTTTTCTTCTCTTTGTTGAAAATTCATGAAAATTACGCTTTTTCCATGTTTGACAATTTTTCATTCAACCAATACGTTCCGGAGCATATTATTTTATTCGCTAATTCTTTTTAGAATTTTGTTCTGAATTGAAAACACAAAAAATATCTGAAATAGGATAAGATTTGTTTGATACACAGCGAATATAACGTGACTATTACATACAAAATCTAAAAAAAAATCTAAAAATTTGTCATATTTTAAAAATGTTTTTTTTTTTCAAGAAATTCGTTCCGGAGTTTACTATATTATTCGCAAATTCTTTTTAGAATTTAATTCTGAATTGAAAGCACAATAAATAACCAAGATACGATAAGATTACAATGAGTGGTAGCTAATAAACCGCAGCTACTACACTAAAAACGGTGTATTCTGGCCAGAAAAATTTCCATAAAAATCCTGAGAAAGTTTGTGGTGATTATAACAATACAAAAAAATTATTATTTTTATTTAAATATCCTTTGGAGGGTCCTGATTGATCTACCAAAAAATCACTAAAAAAAATTTATTTTGACTCGATCATACAAAACGTACTCTGTCTCACCCTTTAAATCCCTTCATAACCTCTTTTCGATACTATTCCACACCAAGAAAAACTTATTAATTCATTTCACTGATAAATAACAAATAAATGTGCGAAATAATTTATAATTTGACTGGTGGATAATACGATGGCGGCAACAACAACAACGACAACATAATGCATTGTTTATGTTACTTTTCGGTGTTCCCAAAAAAAAAAAAAAAAAAGAAGTTTAATACGAGTCTGTCACACGATACTTTGCATTCAATTTATTTAAATATTGAATCGGTTTTTAAAGTGGGATATGATTTGGGTGAAAAAACATCTTTTTGTGAGTAATAAAGTAGTAAGTTGAGGGTTTTGTTAAAGGATTTGCATTGTTTTATAGAGGTTTTATATGTTTTTTTTTTTTTTTTTTTTTTTGAAATGTTGACGAGATGAATTAAATAAACGAAAACCTTAGCACCCGGGTTACAAAATAAATCGGATGACACCAACAATAACAACGATACAAAGTAGATGCATCCTTGTTTGTAAATAAAACTATAATCTATATTGAAATTGATATAGAAACACTAGGAGTGTTTAATTGATTTCCATCAGTAAAAGGCGAAACAAACAAAAAAAATAAAAAACGGGGGGGTGTAATGTATAAAGGATTAAAAAATTGATTTGATTCAAAGTCAGAAAAAAAGACAAAAAACACTTGACTATATAATAAAACAGAAAACATTTTTATTCTATTCCGATTTATTATTATTATTATTATTATAGAAGAGTTTGCTTCATTGAATCGCATTTGATTTCCAAATTATATATTTATTACATTTCTATTATTTATTTTTTTCCATTGTCTTCGTATTTTTTTTTTGTATTTCCACCTTTTCTTACGGATACGGATAAGAATAAGACGATCACGTTTATCATATTTTTTCCCTCTCCTCATTCTCACTATGCAAATTGATCAATTTTATATTCAACGTGTTATTTTTTTTTTTATGTATATAAAGTTGTTAAATCTACAGCCGATTTTTTTTCTTTTTTTTTTTGCCACCGGTTCTGTTGAAAAGCTTTTCCTATATTTACAACAAAGAATTTACGAATAATAAATAATCGAATAAGAGACGATTTGAAAAAAATGTACGATTGGTACAAGAGTTGTCGTCATCATCGTCATCATCTTATTGCAGATCAGCAACGGCCCAATGAATATCATCAAAGGGAAAAAACAATTGATTGGTATCCGATTTAAATTTAAATCTTTTTTTTTTTTTTTTTTTTTTTTTCTCTATCTTCTTGTTTTCTTTAAGTAAAAGAAACGAAAATTCATGCATTTAGAAAATCTTTTTTTCATTTTATTTACTTACCGCTTCTATTTATTTCATATTCCATTCATTGCAGATTTAAATATTTTTTGAGCATCAGCAGCAGCAATAAAAAGGGGTGCTTAACACATTTTTTTTTTGCATAACAAAATAATCAAAATGGGTAAAAAAAAAGGAAAAAACTTTGAAATTCGTCTGTAATTAGATTTCTGTTACAAATACAAATTTAATCATCATTAAACAAGGGGCTTATGTGTGCAATATGAGTGTCATTTATTATGTGACCGCAACATCAATAACAATAAACATTGCATTACAGAGAATTACCACATCCGTAATATTAATAACAAAAAACCCACACCCACACCCAACCCCCACCAAAAAACCAATAACACTTGCACAAACTTCCAATAAAGCCAATCATAACGAAAATCTATAGCAATGTAATGAAATTCCTTGTGTCGCAGACGATAATTTAATCTTGAGCATTTGATAAATATTTTACAACAGGGTGGTAAAAACAAACGGTGGTAATATGAAATGAAAATTTTCAGACTAATTGGTCATGAATGTTTGTAATTTGCTATGCGTCAGTAATTCGCGACATGACAAACCAACCGCCACTTCACAAACAACAATAATAAAAAAAAAATGCAAAAAAATGCCAAAAATCACCCCATGCCCGGGCATTATTTTGGCAACAAAGGCAAAAACTCGATACACATCGAAGTCAACTCGATTGTGCTGCATTGATTCGAAAAAATTACAACAGCCAACCAACCAACCACCCACCCACTCACCAATACTGCAAATGCACTCGGTGCTCAGTGTTTATCGTTGGAATATGCTGAAATCAACAAAAACGAGCAACCGAATCAATTCGAAATGAAATATGAAGTAAAGTGACATGGACAGCCGGCCGCGGCAATCATCGTCGATAAACAAACGGCAACAAAGTATCAATCATCGGACAAAGGCGATTCAAATGAAATAAATATTGGCGGATGGGAAATTTAATAAATCTATCTGTGCAGGCTAATTGGGTCGAAACTAATCAAATCTTCAGTTCTTATCGCATGTCGCCGGGATCAAAACAGATTCCAATCGATACAAAATTAATTATTTTCTGAGAGTCTGAGGGTCTGATGGCCTGTGGGAGTGAGGCAAAGATAACGAGACAAATCAGAGAATAAACAAAGTGAAAGCCGCAGCAGCCGCAAAAAGCACACAAAACCAAACGAAATAAAACTTTTGCCGGCACACAAGTTAAAAAGTTCGTTTTGGAATTTAGATGGATTCAGTGTATTGTGGTAAAGCCGGAGGATGGTAAATATTGTTGTGTTTGTGTTCTGCGGTGGTAACTTTAGTCCGTCACCACAATCACGTTAAAATTATAAATTTTGGTGACCGGGGTTTGCTGGGAGGCGGGTGGCAGGCATAGTACGAGTTACCACTTTAATTATCGTTAAACAAAGGAGCAACTAAGGTGAGCACTCGGAGTATTAATCACTCGCCTAATGATGGACACAAAGCACCTTCAGATGAAAATTAAATTTTAATTCGGGCGAATTAATGGATGCGGCATACAACGATCGCTTAAATCACAATTAAATTGGGCGGCTGGGGTGACTGTGTAAAGCGAAAACTATTTCAATTGCGAATTTCAACGATACTCGTGCCGGTTGGTTAAGAAACTGCAATTATAAAGTCTGATTACAGTCGGAACACCTAGAGGACACATAATTTAAATTTAATGTCATCACAATGCGATTGTAAAGCTGCAGCAGCAGCAGCAACAACAAGAAGAGCGACAAGCGGAAAAGTAAATTTTTCCTTTCTTACTTACGTAAAAGCCCACGTAATCTGTCGTAATTTTGAACAATTCATTCTCCCATTGTGATTGTTATTAGTATTCTGTAGTCTGATCTCTTCTGAAATGTGTCTCAACGAAAATGCAGATGAGCAGAACACACGACAAGAATCACCAAGAATCTATTCAATCCAAATTGCTATAATGTTTCGTTACCACCACCACGCTAAGAAACTAATTTATTTTTTCACCATTTAAGAAAGGTGTAAAAGTCTTTAATTTACCTGATTAAAATGAGTTTTTGTTCAATTATTATTATCAATAACAGTTGCTGTTGATTGGAAATTAATTTTTTTTTTTATTTTGATAACAAATTTTCCACTGTAAAAATCACTTTATCGCTTATTGCAGGACTTGTTGCCGTCGTAGAGCATTTCATATGTGAATGGAGAATCCCGGGGTGGTGATTCAATGGGCGGTACTTTTATTTATCTACAATTTTCCGGTCTCTTTTTTTAATTAAAAAAAAAAAAAAATCCCTTCTGGTAATTGGAAAGTGTTATTACGGCTGCTAGTCTTCAATTAAAGTTAAATTACTTTAGCTGCATCAAAGTGCAAGCGGCAATGAGTTTAGGGGTGGGATAGTAATACCTCTTTTCATTATTAGAATGAATCCCTCTACCCATGTTATAAATTAATTAATTAAATAAATTCTCTTGTCTTGTTATTTGTTTGTTTGTTTTCGACCTTTGTTTTGTGTTTTGTACTTTTTTCGTCGTCGTTATCTAATAAACATTTATTTAGAAAAGTTTTTTTTTTTTCATTGAACAAAGAAAATTAATTGTAACCAACGAGTAGTCACAATGGATTATTATAAACAAGAAGTTTAGCCATTGAATGACTTTACTCTATCTGACTTTGGTTAGTTCCGTTCAATTGGCTTTCTGGTGTCTTCAAGATGTACAGCAGTGGTACAGGTAACGAAATATTTGCAGTAAAACGGTTATACCGCGAATAGATAGCGAACAAATGTCTTTACCACGGTTGATTTGTACCGATGGAAAATAAATTATTATCCAATTTCGTTTTTAATTAGAAAAATCATTCAGCAGGGTACACGTATTTTACCATAAATCTTCTCATCCCTTAAATAATTCTAAGAGGAAAAAAAAAAACTTTTTTTTTCCCATTGTAATTCCAACGATTAATTAGTTTGATTTAAAATTCCAATTACGTTTACCAAAATTTTTTTAATGAAGAACATCAATTGTATCGCGAAATTAATTGTCAGTAGGACAAATCGTGGATTACATTCCGGAAAACTTCAGCAATTAAAAAAATAATAATAAAGTTTGATCAGGAAAATAAATTTTAAATCAGAATGTGTGTGTGTGTGTGTCTTGTTTTAATTAAAAAAAAAAGAAAATGCAGAAGATACGAGTTTTTGCGGATTTATCACTTTAAAAACGATTTTTCGTATTTTCTAAATACGCATTAATAGCTGTTTGGGGGTTTTTTTCTGCCCTTTTTTTTTTTTTTTTTGCTTTAATTAATAAATTTATTTACAAAAGGAAGCAGAACATTTGTAGAATAAAAAGCCAATTATGCTTCAAGTTCCATTAGGCTCAATCCGAAACATTTGTTACATTATCAAACAGTAATTGCTGCTTCATATGTTTCAGACACATCGGCTTCTGTGTAATTAACGAATCGTCTCTCACTCTCGTACGGCGTGAGTTCATTGTTGAGTTACAAAAAAAAAAAAAAAAAAAATTGACGAAAAAGCTCATAGTTATTAGTTGCTTTTGAATTTTTATTTTTATTTTCATTGTCGCACATCAACATCAACCGTATTCCGACCAACACCATCACCAATTGTTGCATAACCAGGATCAAAAAAAAAAAAAAAAAAAAAAAAACCATAAAATTCAATGGTGTCAATCGTAATGACATTTACATTGGACGATGATAATGATTTTAATGATTATAATGCATAGAAAACGACTATGGACAATATTATTGTTCGGTCTGGATTAGTGAATGGACAGTCACAGTGTAATGGTTCGTTAGCTGAATAAATAAATGGATTTTCAGCTCTATTTTTTTCGTTTTCGTTTTCGAAAGAAATTCTTTTCTTTTCTATAATCTAATGTCCCTATTGTCTGGTCCCCGTTTTTCTTTTATAAAATTCTTGTTCTGTTCCTTTTTCAGCAATATAAAAAAAAAAACTATTTCATTGTTTAAAAGAAGCAACACAAAAGCGGATAGATTGTGTTGGGAATACGTGAACGAACCAATACTGGTAGAATCTGGTACGACATCAAATAAACAAGGAGAATTTTTTTTTTTTCTTTTTTCTGTTTGATAATAATAATCAATGGGTGGTAAATCCCATTTCATTATTAGTTTTCTTTTCTTTTCTTTTCGTCTCTCCCAATGTTTGTTCTGGTATTGAAAAATCGAATTGACTTCAATCAAACCGCACACATCATAAACCCTTAGTTAATCTTTCTTTCTCTCTCTCTCTCTCACTCACCCCCACATAACAGAAAACTTTTTCTTTTCTACACACGGATTTAATAAATTATTTTTGAATTTTAATTTAGATTAATTTTTTTCCTGTTTCTTTTTTTTTTTCTGCTTACTTTACTCCATATATGTCTGTATATTGCATGAAAGGCTGGATGGTTGGATGGTTGGTGTGCGTTAAGAGTGAAATTCCACGAGATGTATTACCGACAAATTGGAACATAGAAATTTATTTCTATAAATAAAATAAGAAATAAATAAATTGTGATTGATTTTCCGGATGTTTTTCTTCAAAATTTTTTTTTTCTTTTTTTTATTTTTAACCAAAGGGTCGATTGTGAACGGGGTTGAATGGTACAAAACTTATGAATTCAACAGGAAAAAAAAATCGTTTTTCATGTAGAAAAATTGAAAATGACTTTGATGAAATGTAATTTCGTATGAATTTTCCTCAGGCTATATAACCTGATGTCGATTACATATGATGAATATGAAAGTTTATATATATATTCGGGTTGGAGTGGGTGTTGGGTGTTGGGTGGGCGATACTTTTCCACCCATATCATTTCTGATATTAAATTTGTTTAAATAAATACATTTCGATGTTTCTTGTTTTCATTTATTTTTAATCATTTTAAATGTTTGTCGAATTTCTATTAAAAAAAAGAAATAAAATAAAAAATTTCCCTGCGTTTATTTTGCGTTTAATAAGTGAAAGTGAGTTATTACCATGGCTCCCCACCCGCTCATTTATCGCATCGCGTAATTATTCTTATTGAGACATATTGAGAAAAAAAAAATTCATTTTATTCTAGTTGCAACATTTCAACAATTCGCTTACTAATGAATTTTTTTTTATTATTTTGTTCCTCCTACTCCTTGTATTATTTTCCGCTTTTATCGTGGTACGTGATTAACATTTTTAATGTTTTATTACGTGGTGAGATTTACCTGAATACTAAGTGATGTTAATTTTCCAAGTGAAATTATCATGAAAACGAATATCGTCGAATAATTCGTGAAATAAATTTTTTATCGAAAAACTCCAAGAACTAAGTCGATTCAGAACTGTCTAATGAACATTCCTGCAAAGTTTCAGATCGATCTGAATTTATTGAATTTTCACCTGAAAATTGAAATTTTTCCTGATACTTTGTATGCATTTTTGGGCAAAAAAAAAAATTATTTTTAAATGAGCTGAAATTTGGTGGAAAGTCTCGCATTGAGTCCATAAATATCCTGTATAAAGGATTCCGGCCTAAAAAATTTCAATCAGAAGTTATGACCAGTTGAATCTCAATTCCTTCGTTTTTTGCTTTCTGCATCGGTATCAAATGTACTTATCTCAGTTTTTTAGTCATAGCTCAGCCAAAATATGTCTCAGAACTAAGATATATAGCTTTTTGTTATCCTGAATAAACACACTAGTAGATCGCAATATGAAATGTGGGCACTAGGTACCAATTTTTTAAAACAAATGCCATTAAACATGGGAAAAAGTGTTGTATCTTCAATTTTCTGAACTTTGAGTACTCATAACTCGTGAAATAAATTTTTTATCGGAATATTCCAAGAACTAAGTCGATTCAGCACATCCTAATGAACATTCCTGCAAAGTTTCAGATCGATCTGAATTTATTTAATTTTCACCTGAAAATTGAAATTTTTCCTGATGCTTTGTATGCATTTTTCGCGCAAAAAAAAATTATTTTTAAATAAGCTGAAATTTGGTCAGAAGTCTTGTATTGAGTCCTTATGTTTGCTGTATAAAGGATTCTGCCCTAAAAAATTTCAATCAGAAGTTATGACCAGTTGAATCTCAATTCCTTCGTTTTTTGCTTTCTGCATCGGTATCAAATGTACTTATCTCAGTTTTTTAGTCATAGCTCAGCCAAAATATGTCTCAGAACTAAGATATATAGCTTTTTGTAATCCTGAATAAACACACTAGTAGATCGCAATATGAAATGTGGGCACTAGGTACCAATTTTTTAAAACAAATGCCATTAAACATGGGAAAAAGTGTTGTATCTTCAATTTTCTGAACTTTGAGTACTCATAACTCGTGAAATAAATTTTTTATCGGAATATTCCAAGAACTAAGTCGATTCAGCACATCCTAATGAACATTCCTGCAAAGTTTCAGATCGATCTGAATTTATTTAATTTTCACCTGAAAATTGAAATTTTTCCTGATACTTTGTATGCATTTTTGGGCGAAAAAAAAATTATTTTTATATAAGCTGAAATTTGGTGAAAAGTCTCGCATTGAGTCCATAAATATACTGTATAAAGGATTCCGGCCTAAAAAATTTCAATCAGAAGTTATGACCAGTTGAATCTCAATTCCTTCGTTTTTTGCTTTCTGCATCGGTATCAAATGTACTTATCTCAGTTTTTTAGTCATAGCTCAGCCAAAATATGTCTCAGAACTAAGATATATAGCTTTTTGTAATCCTGAATAAACACACTAGTAGATCGCAATATGAAATGTGGGCACTAGGTACCAATTTTTTAAAACAAATGCCATTAAACATGGGAAAAAGTGTTGTATCTTCAATTTTCTGAACTTTGAGTACTCATAACTCGTGAAATAAATTTTTTATCGGAATATTCCAAGAACTAAGTCGATTCAGCACATCCTAATGAACATTCCTGCAAAGTTTCAGATCGATCTGAATTTATTTAATTTTCACCTGAAAATTGAAATTTTTCCTGATACTTTGTATGCATTTTTGGGCGAAAAAAAAATTATTTTTATATAAGCTGAAATTTGGTGAAAAGTCTCGCATTGAGTCCATAAATATACTGTATAAAGGATTCCGGCCTAAAAAATTTCAATCAGAAGTTATGACCAGTTGAATCTCAATTCCTTCGTTTTTTGCTTTCTGCATCGGTATCAAATGTACTTATCTCAGTTTTTTAGTCATAACTCAGCTAAAATATGTCTCAGAACTAAGATCTTTAGCTTTTTGTAATCCTGAATAAACACACTAGTAAACCGCAATATAAAATGTGGGTACTAGGTACCAATTTTTTAAAAGAAATGCCATTAAGTTTTTTATCAAAGAAGTACAAACTTCAAAAACTAACTCAATTCCGTACTTCCATATAAATATTTCTGCCAAATTACATCTCATTATGATTTAATAGAAATATTTTATCCTGATACCGTGCATTTATATATTTTTCGCACTAAATCCCTCATTAATCAATGATTTTTTTTGTTTTTGTTTGTTTTTTTTTTTGTTACATCCATCCAACTATCCATCCATCAATTTATCCATCCTCATAAAATAATTAACTTTAGAGAATTCAATTTAAAATCGTACGTTTAATGCAGCAAAACGTTTATAATTTGAAAATAGAAAATCGAATTAATATAAAAACGACAGGCAATAAATTTCGTAACGCACACACACACACACAGAGAGTGAGTGAGTGAATTAAAAAAAAAATAATTTTTTTTTTGTTCGTTAAAAAAATGATTAAACCAATATTAACGAAATTAGATTTAAAACATTTAATGTAAATTTATTGAATAATTTATTATCATTAATATTTTAACAAGTAATTTTAATTATTTTTTGGGCAATATGCAAATTTTGGTATTTCTTTTTTTTTTTTTTTGCGTAATTTTTCGCGTAATGAAATAATAAATAAATAAATCATCATCAATTTGTATTTTGATTATAATAATTTTATAATATATATCTATATATTAATTTATAATATGATAATTAATTGGAATTTAATTAAATGTGTTGCGTGTCCTCGTACCTCGCACCAATTTATTTCGCATAAAAAATTTTTGGTTTTTTTTTCTTTTTTCTGTTTTAATAAATTTTAATTATTCACGTTGATAAAATTTTTTTTAGAATAAGGATTAAGGAGCAAACAACATAAAACACGACAAACAGAAAAAGAAATCATCTGATCATGAACTGATAAATCAGACTAAGAATAATAAATTCTACCTGCCATTCGCCAACGGTTTTTTTCTATTTTTTCTATTTTTTTCGTTACTCTGTTTACACAAATAAGCATCGCACGTACCAAAAAATTGTAAACAAATATTACTGTTCGTTTGCATTGATAAACGTTTGACATCTCAATACAACACAATATGGGGCCAGATTGTTCTATTTGATTTTCCTTAGTATGCAGAAACATATAATAAGCGCATAAAACAAAAATTTTACGTGCGAATGCTGGGCAATAAATTTTGTTTACGATGGAAAATAAAAAAAAAAAAATTTTTTCGTGGTCAATTTAAAAAATTTCTATTTTTACCGATTTAAATTTATTGCTGTCATTTAACGCGTCCTTAATGTCCTTGTAAGCTTGTTTAAAATCAAAAACAAAACAAAAAAATAAAAATTTCTTTCTACTTTTTAACGAACTTTCTCAAGCGAATTACCAGGGTCATTGGCCAGGTAGGATTGCTAGGGTTGGTATGAGAATGATTATTAAGGAAACTTGAAAACACAGACAGAGAATGGAAAATAATATTTTTTTATATTATTAGCCAAGTTTAATAAGGAAAATTCATTAAAAGAAGAAATAAAAAAAAAACTCATTTGAAACGAAGAAGTTTAAATTGAGAAATAAAAAATTGCTTCGTTTAACCTGTTAAACCTGAAGTGTGATAATGAAATGCGGTTTAACCGTCGGCTTATTATTGTCATGTTATTTGATACTCTTATCACAACTTTTTTTCGTTTTATTACACCTTGGAAAATTATTAATTTTGAAATTAGATTTAAATGCTGAGTGTACTGGGTTGGTTTTCATTTAAAAAAAAAAAAAAGCGTTTTGTTTCTTGATAAGAAAATCTAATCACGTCTTTTGTTTATTCATGATAAAAACAAATAAATAGATAAATAAATATTGTTTTGTCTGTCCAATCGTCTGTACATAGATAAATAAGAAAATAATCAACACAGTAGATGTGTAGGGATCACCATTCAGTATTATTATTTCCTGAATTGTCTTTACTACTTTGATTATTATTATTTTTTTTTTTTTTGATTATGCTGCATTTTTTCTATTTAAATCAATAAGAAAATTATTTTATTACTGAATACAAATTAGTATATGTCGCATTTTAATTAAAGAGAATTATTTTTTGTACTTTCAACATGTAACGTAACGAAACTGAGATAAACGATTCAACTGTGCACGTTTCATGCTTTTACAACACAATAGACTTAATTCGTTTGTAATTGAAGTGTGTATTGAAGGTGCATCGTTCTATCAACAAAGTAAATCAATTGATAAACTGTATGAATTTTGATTAAAAATAATGAAAATCGGTACAAAGTATTTTACTTAATTTGCTTTGCCCATAATATGAATAAATTTTTATTTTCACTTAAGACAAGAATCTTGATTTTCTATCGTCTTTAGTATTTTTTTTTTCTTGTTATTTTCGATAAAAATAAAATTAAGTGGAGCATAAAAAAAAGGAGAAAAAACAGTAAAACACTGATATCGTTATTAGTTGAATAAGGGTACGGTTTTACGTTTTACGTTTAACATTACGTTGCGATAACCAATCAAATAACATTTATAAATCTTGATAACCTGGATTAAGATATTACTTAAGTACAATACAGTTTTTATTCTAATACATGACATTGTTTACTTAATTTGATTTTTATCTTAATTTAACTATTGGATATACGATTTTCTCTCTCGTTTAAAAATTGATTTTTCGACATTTTGCATTGATTTGTTTTTTTTTTTTTTTTTTTTTTTTGTGTTACCTTTTTCTTTTGATTATTTGTTAGAAGACCATAAAATTGATTATTAAAATTAGATAAAACTAGATAAAAACGACAGCAAAAAAGAATGGAATTCATTTGGGTAGTAAACATGATTTTTGCATGTAAATATTTGTAGAGGCGTAATGTCAATAATTTTTTTTTTTACCCAGAAATTAATAAATTGATTATTACGATGGGGAGGCGTGGATGAAAATCCTTCATTCAAACTGTTTCAAAGTACAGCAACTTTGTACCTTTCAATCATTTTCTGCTTGTTTTAGCCACAAGTATTGTAATACGAACAGCCACAAACATTAGATCTTTGATTGCCCGTTTACAATTAATATTTGCCAGTGACGTATCCCTTAACAAAATATTAATATTTGTTTTCACTTTACTGTAATTTTTACTTTGTTACATGAAATGTAAATAATTCCCTATCTATATACAAATGTATATATCGATAAGTATTTAATTGATTTTTATTGTGTATTTTGATTAATTTTATCTTAATATCCATTAGTAATATTGTTTGCGAGTAAGAGTGATGTAAGAGTGCTAATCAACAAAGTAAACTTTCTACAACACGACGTATACTCAGCACCCTTTGTTTGGTTATGAAATTAATAAAAAAAAAAAAAAAAAAACGACAACCGCGCATGTACAATACATTTTTTCTCTAAATAATTTTTTATCTATACTTTGGAATAAATTTTTTTTACTAAGAAAATTTCTTATAAATTTAAAGAAAAAAAATTTATTGCTTAAAAAGTTTGAGTAGGATATAGAAAAAAAAAGTTTTCCACTGCACTTGCAGTTTGTCGTTAATAAATTAAATTATTTTCTCTGTAAAAAAAAGGAGCTTTTTAAAGTTTAATTAATTAAAAGAGGTCAATTACACAGTTAATGAAAATTTTTTCACTACAAATTTTATTTGCAGATAATTGCGTGAGGTTTACTCGGGGTGTAATCCTCAGTTTTCTCTAATTCCATTATGATGATCAGTCTAGGTAAAAAAAACTTTTATTTAGCAGTGTAATACCTAGAACCACACCGTGTCACATAAATAAAAAAAAAATTTGTAGTTTTTACGAAACTTCACTTTTAGTTTACCAATTTCTCATTTTATTTCCAAAAAAAAAAAAAAACAAATCTGCTGAATCGGTTATTACGTTAAATGCAAAAAAAAAAAAGAGGCGAAAAACAATAAAGTTTCATGCATATTGGCGTTCAATATTGCTGTGCATTTCACATATTAACAATTCATTAAAATCTACCATCAATGTTACACACTTCGGTGAATAATTTTACAATTTTCTTCTTTTTTTATTTTTCCCTGCTTGTTTGTAAATTGTTTTGTAACAAAATCTCGACTCTCGCATATAATTTATTTAATATAAACGTGAAAGTTTGTTATAATAAATCACCGAAAATAGTCGAAAAAAAAAAACACAAAATTATTTAAAAGCGTTTTTTAACGGGCTCAATTGAATTTTATGTTTCTTTGAAAGAGAGAAAGATACTCACATATGAATGAAATTTGGTGAAGATTTCAAGCGACGTTCAGGATTTAATTGGATGGCAACGAAAAAAAATCCCGCCATCATTATAAGGAAAAATTCTATTCACTGTACAAAGGTGAGGTAACATGCACAAAGCCAGTAGATTGCACCGTACTCAAGGTTTAGTTACATAGTCTGCATAATACTTGTTAATACTCCACACAAGATTGGTTTTCTTAAAGAAATAATAATAATAATAATAATAATAAGCCGACTGGAAAACTATTTAATTGGTTTGATACAAAAAAATGTTTGTATTTTATTATTTTTTTTTTTTTTCATATTTAAGCCAAAAAGAAAGAAGGAAAAACACTTGAGCTCAATATAACATGTAATGATGTTCCGGCAACTAAATTATTTTATTATTATAAACGATGAGCTTTTCTTGTTGTAGATGACAAAAAAAAAAGAAGTTATTAAAAGTTGTCAATGAAAAGTTACTTAAAATGTTGTAAGTCCAGCTGACGCGAGAAAAGAAAACTTTTTTTTTTTCCTAGTTGCATTTGGGTGGAAATTTTGCAAAGAAGTTTTATTAGTTTTTGATTATGAAACAGAAATTTAATTTTTAACCTAAATCACTGATTAATTATAAAATAAATTAAAATCCCTTTAGGGTTATTAAAGCTTTAAATGAGTTAATTGACATTCGGAATGCATATTTATCGAAAATTAATGCGACAAAAGCTTGTAGGCAAATCGAATCGAAGTGCTAAATGCTTTTGGCTGAATTTGTTACGTTTGTGTGCGTTTGACATAGCCAGGGTTTTTTTTTTGTTTTTTGATGAAATTAACACAAGAAGCGTATTGTTCTGGTTATTTGGTTACCACAAGTAGGTAAATAAAATTCTAAAAACCGCATTAAAATCCAATGAACAAAAAACCCAAATAATAATTTAAATTTCCTATCATATTCTTAGAATAAATTTTATTTTATAGAAAAAATTGACAAATTTGTAGTCAGTTATCTGCTCTACACTTATGAATAAAAACATTTCATTACCTGTGCTGTTTGCCCTTCTAATAAATTTTTTTATTTTTATTTTATTTTCGGGGGCGGTGGGTTTTTCTTTTTTTTTTTAAACGTTAAAAGGCAATAGTTTACATAAGAACATTTATTGTAATTTGAAACAAATGAATTTCTTTATTATTTGCATAATTTTTCGGTAAGAATTTTTAATAAAAAGAAAAAATAATTTTCCGGAGGGTTCTTCTTTCATTTCTTCTTCATCTCGTCTGTGTCTTACATTAAATTTCATAGCAAAAAAAAAAACGGTTGAATATTATTTTCACGTAATCTAACCTTAAACGATAATAAATAATTTTTATTGCTTTAAAAAAATAAAGAAATTCACTTAGTTTCTCTAGTTGTGGCTATGGGATATTTACACCTTCGAAAGATGGTAAAAAAAAAAAAACACGAAAAGCGCCAACCAATCTATTTTTATTATTTATTTCCGTCATGATAATTTGAATAAAAATTTCTACCGAGAGACACAATTTATTTACTCTGCATTTCAAAATAATCACTTAACTTACTGCATTTGCTGAGAAGACAAGAATTAAAAATTTCGGAAACTCCTGCACTATGAATATTTTATTGTCAAAAATTCAAATTAAAAATTTTTTTTTTTTTTGCACAATATTTATGCTTTCTCATGTGATTAATTGCATTGGTACAAAAAAAAAAAAAAGAAAAATAATAAATAGGGTGCTACGTGGGTTAATTTTTTTTATTTTTGTTATTTTTTAATTCCACAATAACAAATCACATCCATACACAGATATAAACAGCGAACTGTCATGTCAGCATTGTTTCACATTTCACACAGAAAATTTATTACAACACATATGCGTGGTGTGCGGTAATTTTAGCATAATTTGTTTTTCTGCAAAATTAACAGAAAAATTAAATAATAAAATATAAAAAATTATTATTTATGTTTTCCACCATGCATAGACTTCTTTTTTTTTTTTTTTTAGTATTTTCTTATTAATTTTCCAAATGAAAAACATGAAAAAATTAATTTTTTCAGAAGTTTTTTTTTTAAATTTATGTCCAAGCAAGTAGATATTTATATCTTGGTAGCAGAAACAGTAGAAAGAAAAAAATAAAAGAAAAATTGTTCTATATGCACTGACATTTTTATGTAATGTTTATTTAAATTTAATAAAATAATAATAAAAAAAAAAAAAAAAAAAAAAAAAGCGCACACAGTGAAGGAGAAAAAAACAAACTAAAGGAAAATAACGAGCAGCTGTTCCGGTTAACAAAATGTCTTGTTTGTTTCATTGAAATGGGCGAAAACAGATATGGGAGAAACTTTATACAGAAGCATAAAAATAAAAACGAAGAAAAAAATGTGAAAAAGCAAAAATTTATTCTCTAACTGGATAACACATGGTCGCGACATTTTTTTATTAACTTCCGCGGAAATTTTTTCTTTTCCTTTTTCAAATATTTTCACATTAAACCGACAGAAATTTTTTTTCCTCTGTAACATGTCTTTCAATTTAATATGCTACCTTTGTTTGATTTATGTGACTTCAACATGTATTTTTTATTTTTTTTTTATGTTAAAGGATGTGAAGTGCTATTAAACGGTGAACTGTATTCAATGGCGTTTTCAATGGTATTTCGTTTGGGTTTTTATGGTGAATGTTGGTTTCGGTTGTTTTCAGGATTAAATTTTCATTAATTAAATCATTAGAAAGTTGCCATTTCACAAATTCAGTTTTAATCAAGTTTTGCGAACATTTTGCATATCGTTTTAGAAGGCATTTTGTTTGGTTTTTAACCTGAAAGCATTTTCTATTTGTTTTCAAGACGGATTCCATTAATTAAATCGTAAGAAAGCTATCATGAAATCAACAAAAAGCTTTATAAGCTCTTCGAATAGCTTTCTGCTTAAATAAAGTTTCAGAAGCATTTCTCATGGCATTTCAGAAGATATTTCGTTTGGTAGTTAACCTGAAAACTTTTTCTTTTGTATTCAGAATTATTTTTTTATTAATTAAATCATTAGAAAAACCGCAATTTCACAACATTTCCCATTTTAATAAAGTTTCACAAACATTTCTCTGTTTTCAGAATAAATTTAAACATCGTTTCAAATCCTTGATATCAATTCTTGTGTAAAAATAAAAAAAAGAAAACACATTTTAAACGCATTAATAATCTCCGGTTACATCAAGTGTACACAAAATTATCTTTAAATTAAAATCAAATACAAAAGATTGTTTAAATAATTGGTTAAGTAGAAAAAAAAAACCTCCAGAAGTTTCACGTGATGCCAATCCCCTAATAAATCCGAACTTTAATTAAATTATTTAAACAAAAAAAAAAAAAAAATAAATAAATAAAGAATCTACGATAACGATAACGATGATACAGAATAAACATTTTTTTCTTTGTCTTCTTTGTTAACATAGATTTGCATTATTCAGTTCTGTTTGAAACACCGTCACGGTATTTACCATAATTTACCGGTGAAGAGAATCTTTTGAAAGTTTCACACGGTGAAACTTTTTTTTTTTTTAATTTTATTTAGAATGTATTTAGGCGGTTCTAGTTGAAATTATTATTCCACGAAATTATGATGATGATTTTTGTGGAAAAGTTTTTTTTTTTGTTGTGTTGTCATCGTTATACACCAACCACAATAATTATAATCCGGAAAACTCTACTAAATAATTCATACAAAAAAAAAAAAAAAAATTCAACAAATTCACCTTAAACAAAACGAAAAAAAAAAAAAAAACATTTTTTTTTTATTAAATGCAGACATCTGTTCGTACATATGTCCGTCCTGCTGCTTGATTAATTGCATTAAATAATTTAATTATTTTAACTCCGGCCAAAAATAGTCCAACAAAACTAAATTATGTTGAATGGAAAAAAAAATTAAAAATTAAAATTTATTGCACAATAAATGGCAAAGTAACTGCGGCCTGTTGTATTTACAAAAATTAAACCAACCGAACGGTCTCTATTATGTTTGCAAAAATAAAAAAAAAAAAACGCTGGTGGTAAGGCCGTCATTTGCCATTCACTACAAAACTAACGTAACGTAAAAAAAAAAAAAATGCAGCACATGATTGGTGATAAACACATTTCACCGTCGTTTAAAACATTAATAAAATTAATTGTCGCTTGTTACACCTTTGCTAAATTAAGCTTTTACTCGGAAGTGAATTAATAATAAAAAAAATAATTAAGATTTATTTTCCACAAAAAAAAAAAATTAGGATTTGCATTAATAATTGTTTTGGGTTAATCAAGGGGTGGTGGTGGTAAGTTAAATTTGGATTCATTAAATCATTATCGAAATGGATCGATAAAGTTTTAAATTGTAAATGGATGCTAATTACATTATAGCTGGGATATATTCTAGGTACTCTGCTGCATTTATGTACATTACATTGGTCAGGCAACATTGACCACGTTTCCTATTTACAGAAATTTTTATTATAGATGAACGAATCCTATACGAATACGGATTTTTATTATTATTTCCTATGCAAAGTAAACTCATGTATTGTGTGGGAAAAAAAAAATAAAAAAAAATTGGACTGAGTGGGAAAAAAAATGGTGAATTGTGTTTGTTGGTTCAATGCCTTTCTATACACAGCGCTTTTTAATTATTTTCTTTTTTTTTATAAATATATATATGTATATAAAAGTACTAAATGCTGACAGAGAACTTTTTGATGTAATAACATGCAACGCATTCATCCTTTTTTAATTAATTTCTTCTTTTCTCTCTTCTCTATTTAAAAAATTTACTTTTTTCTTTTTTTCTTTTTTACTTTATTTTGTGCAATCAACATTAATTGCTGACAAATTTATGTTTTATGCTGTGTGCAGAGTATGTATGTAGCAAAAAAAACGTTTCTATGATAAATTATTTTTGAATTTTGTTGGTAAGACAGAAAACATTTTTTGATAACAGACGAATTTTATTTTACTTGATTGAAGGCACTCTCTTCGATTTTTAATATTTGTTGTAATTAATAACAACAACAACAACAACAAAAAAGAGCTTTTATCATCTGAGAAAGTTCTGGTTAAACCGTATCGAGGCGGTTGTTCAGCCTGTTCACTATAACTGAGAATCTACTGTAAAAACAGTTTTGGTTCTTGTTTCTAACTTGTTTCTTAAAAAACTTTATTTTATAACAGAAAAGCTCAGCGCAAATTATGACCGGAAAAACACTTTAATGTCGTTGTTTTTATTAATTTAAAATTTTATTTTTTTTTTTAATTTAATTTATTAATCGATTCAAGTGTAGCAATGCATGGAATCTCATTCCAGAGAGGTGGTTTAAATTTTATTTATTTTTTTTTTTTTTTGTTCTCCACTGTATCAGGTAAAGTAAAGTGTTTTAGGTCAATGGGCTCCGGAGTGTATGTTGTCACCAATGTAATATTTTAAATATGTTTTTCGTACAAGTTTTTTTTTTTTATGCTTTTTATGCTTTACTCTCCACTGCTGTTCATCGGCAGTACAATAGCGATAACAACCCGCGCCCCAATATTTAAATAAAAACCTCATTACATGACGTTTTTTTTTTTTTGTTTCTTTTTCTTTTTTGTTATTTATTATAGCGATGGAAACAGAACAAACTAAAAATTTTAATAACAATAATAATAATAGTAATAATAATAATAAAACGGAAGTCATATAATGAATACAAAACGTACACTTGAACACAATACATAAAATATAATGCACTATGTGGTTAACAACGCAAACGAATGACATTCTTGCGACATAAACTTAGTGCTTTTACAGAAGAAAGAAACGTGGATTTAAGGTAGAACAAATAAATAAAACAGACTCGTTAGACTCGTGAATAAACAACGGAAAAATCACCTGTTTTTACCACTACTTAAAACGATTCGTCACTTTATATATTCGAGGATGCAAAGAAAGTAAGAAAAAGAGGGGTCATGGTAATACATATAAGCACTTATCTATTGAGTGTTGTGCTGTTTATCTTCGATAAAAATTGATTAAGAAAAAAAAAACCAATGGAAATGCATGTTTTGGGTCTATTCGTAGCTGCCATGTACGTAGCACAAGCGGTGCAAAAAAATTTCCTTAACCAACATCTGTGCTTAAGAATAATAAAAAAAAAAAAGCTGCAGAAAAGAAGCTTTGGGTATACAAACAAGCGCACAGATGGTAAAACTTAATACAGAATGACAATATTTTCGTGGGATAATCTTTAAGATTCTCGCTTCCAGTCTAAACACATTTTACTCCAGTTGGCAACAGATTAAAGCTTTCAATAACCCTTAATATTTCGTTAGAAAATCATCAATCAACCAGTTTTAAACCACCTGAAAACTGCATTCAGTCGTACGGATCATGAATATTTCGTTATAAAAAAAAAAAAAAAAAAAAAAAAAAGGACGAAATGTATGCAGTTTTATTATTCATTTACATTCTAATAATCTTGTTGTTCCTCAGCATATATTTAACGAAGCAACATTTAATATAATTACAATTCCTGTATCCTGTATACGTTGCTACTATGCTTGTTGTACTTTTCACTACTGTACATGACAGCGGTGTTTTTACTAATCTACTTTCATTGTAATCAATTGCATGACTGAATTCTCATATATTACAGGATTATTATTATTATTATTATCATTATTATATAAATTGACAAAGACGTTTTCGTCTTCTTAAGATATATTGATATTCATGATCAAAGGATGTTTAATGAATAAACATAAATTAAGATGCATGATTAAATAAAATCTTTAATAAATTACTCATTTAACTAAACAAGATTATCTCTGATAATTGGTTTTGCTTTTATTCCGGAAAGAATAAAAATAGAAAACCGAAATTTCAAGATTCTGGAACATTCGATGGTTCTATGAAATATTTTTAATTATTAAGAGAAAAACGTTGGTAAAACATTGATGATGGTTTTATTGAATCTATTTTATTGATCCTATTTTACATACATGACACATGTCAATCGTTTGTCATTTGAATTTCAAAACGCATTATTACACTGAATATGCTTCGTAAAATATATTCATCATGATTTTACATTTGCGTTACATAATGCCGGGTTATACGTTTGCACTTGAAACGTTTCGTGTTTCGTGTCTGCATAGACAAAGTAAAATTGTGTTGGGGTGATAGAAAAAAAAAACTCAAAGATTAGCGTCATGTAAACTGGGTGGTGATAGGTGTGGGTGGGTTGGTTTTTTTTCTCATTCTGCTGCTGGTTGCTGCCTGTTATGAATAGAAAACAAAAACAAAAAAAAATGTTCTTCTACCTTATTTGTTTAATTATTATTCATAGATTTTCACAGATTGGCAAGTGCATCCCAGTCACACTTTCTTAACCCAGCAACAGTATAGAAAAGTGTTTTAAAGATTTATAGTGTTATTACAGTGGTAATTGAAACGTTAAGAATACTTAATGTTAACTTAAAAGCTTTTACGTTTCATCCCCTATAAATTGTAAATAAATTTAAAAAAAAATAAAAATTTAGCTGTGAAATTAAAAGCTTTCCCTCTAGTATTGATTGTGCTTTACAAGTGATCGCTCCATTGTTATCAGGTGAAAGTAAAGATTATTTAATTAATAATTAATTACAGAAATGATTAAACAGTTTGTTTTTTTTTTTTTAAATAGAATAAAATGGTTGATAAACCAACCCCTAAAATTAAATTAAACAAAAAAATCACAAATCACAATTCACGAGGCACAGAAGCACTTGAAAAATTAATGTTAAAGATTAGAGAAACAAGATTAATGATATCACACACACACAGAGAGAGAGATATAAAGAGAGAAGCTGCTTAAACACAAATTTGTTTTCCACGATTGTATGTAAGGGATGAATATGATTAATTGATTGCATTTTGTATTTTGATTTTTTCTTGCCTTACTTAATTTGAATGCCATCAATAATCATTTCGTTGTAAATATTTGCTCTGTTTCATGGAATTTCTGCTTTTATTTATTTTTATTTTTTGGTTCATCGTCTCTCATTAACATAATAAAAGAAAAAAAAAAAAAAGAATTTTTTCTACCATAGATAAACAGATAAACACATGACGCATACATGTCATGGTACGAAATATTTAAAATTAATAAAAAGAAAAAGAAAAATTCTTATTGTTGTTGATTGTTATTTGGTAATGAATTGATGTGTAAAGGGGGATGTTGATGAGAAATCATTAAAAGAAAGAATGAAAAATCGGAAATCGTACCGACCGCAGGCGTTACGAATTTTGACAACATCATCATCGTCATCATCCGAGAGTGATGGTCACAGTGATAGTTTCTGCGGGGGTGTTTTGTTGATAAATTGTTTATTAATACGCTTTATACATGTAAAATTCATTAATAAGGGTGCACGATGATGATTCAAACATTGAAAAAAAATTAAAATATATTTTACCCCATTTTACAAAGTGATTTTTGTGATTTTCTTCACCCGAAATACCATGATTTGTTAATAAATGATAATCAAAAAGCAAAAAAAAAACCTTTTAATGTTTCTAATAACGAATAATTTCTTGATGAATTTATTTAAAAAACGAAAAAAAAAAACTTCATTCGGCTGTGACGTTGCATCTTTTTCGGTTTAGATTTTTTTTATTATTATTTATGTGAATGCATCGGAGCGTCAGTGTGAGATAGCGTAGGGATGAAAATATTTTTTAAGACGTCTGTAAATTGTAATTAATATTCGTGTACCCGTGGTCGGGTACATAAATGATCGATGGGGTGGCTAACATAAATGTAAAGAAACAACGAATCATAATCGTAGCATCTGATCAAACAAAAATTTTTTTTCGTTGATTACTAAGGGTTGAAAATGATTAAGAAATTTTAATTTATTAATTCAATATTTTGTCTTTTGAATAAACAGACCAAAAAAAAAACTAAGGGGTTTTTGTGGCTAAAAACAACAAGCAACCCTTCAAGTTGATAACAAATAATTATTTAATAAATCAATTTGCTAATATTTACTCTGTGTTAATTCTGTGGATTATTTTTTTTTTTTTTGTTTAAGGAAATTATAAGGATGACTGTTGTCTGTTGAAATTGGATAAACATTAAAAATGTAAACCAAAATTAACTGATTTTGCCAAAACATAATTCCACCACTAAAACATTGAAGTGAAAATCACAAAAATTCGTAGAATTTAATTGACAATTTAATGTTTAATTAATTAATTAATTAAAAAACAAAAACAAAATAATATTGCCATCGATAAAATAATTCATAAAACGTATTTGAAAACGTTTTGGATAAAACGTAAATTTTTTTGCTTCTATTTTGCTTTTATTTGTTTAATAATGTTTTAAGCACTTTGCATTACTATGCATAAATGGTAACGAGAAAACATAATTTATGGGCTGCACGTACCTTATATACATCATTCAGCTATTGTGATTTTTAATTTAGTTTATTGATTACGACGATTTAATTAGAAATTTTATAATTATTTGACTGAATGAAATCATGCAAAAATAAAAAAGCAAAAATTACAATTTTATTATTTTTTTATAATTCATTTGTGACAGGGTGCTTTAAAGGGGTGTAATGTATTGTGAAAAAATAATATATTTTCTATATATTTTTAAGAATTAACCGGCTAATGGTGTCTAAATGGATGTAACAACAAATGAATGCAATTTTAGATAGAGCTCGCACCCCTTTTAATCACAAGACATCTCTAATTTATTTTGTTAATAATACTGACGTCGGTTTTTATTACAAATCAACACAATACAACAAAACAGAAAATAATTTTTTTTTTTTTAATAATTCAAACGAACAGAAGTGACAACAACAATTGGTGGTAATTTTCGTCACCCAGCTGCCAGTTTTTAGAAATTTAAATAAATAAAAAATTTAGATTTCGCTTTTTATTCGTTTATTCAATCAAAAACAAGTCAATTTGCTGTGTGAGTCATTTTTATTAACATCCCATCATATTCTCACACGGATAATCTTAGCTTTTGCATAAATAATTAATAATTTTTTTCTATCATTCAATTAATTAATTATTGCGATGAAGTTAATGCGGATAAATAATAAAAAAATGAAAAATATTTACGGTGCTTATAAAAAAAAAAAAAAAAAAAAAACGGAAGGAAGGAAGGAAAAATTGGCTAAAAAGGGTGATTTAATCTTCAAAGCACTTTAACAGTTGTTTATTCTAGTATAAATACAAAAAAAAAAAAAAAAAAACTAATCCTTATTACAACAAATAAAAACACTTCGATCACTGTTTATATCCAAAATAAAAAAAGAAATTTATTGTTTTGCTTAGAATAATTTTAATAATTTTACAGCAGAACAGGAACAGCCAACTGGTTAGGCAATCGTAATAAAATGTTTAGCAGCAAGAATTTTCTTTTTAATTCCATCCAACTCATTGTGTACCGTGATATCTGTACGATATTTACCGGACGGCATATATGGTGGTAACATATTTGCATTTACAGCAAAATCTTTAACATAATATTTATCCTTTAACACGGGGCACGCCTTTGGAAAGTTACCTTTCAACAATAATTCATCGTAGACCATTGTGATCATCTGGTATGAGTTACGATTTTTAAAAAATTCACAAACATCAATTTCGGCAGTTTTTATCAAGGATTTATATTTGCCACCAATAAAATTATTTATTTCGGAACTTAACTGTAAAGTAATTGGGATTAATAATGAAAAAACTTTGAAAATATAAAAGCGAGAACTTACCGTGGTTGTTCCTAATAAATCCTGTAGCAGCTCCACCTCAAAATTAACCAAAGTATTCGTTGAGTCATTACTAAACGTAACGTTTAGTGTGAAAAATTCCTTATCAAAGTCCCGTTCAGACTTTTCCAGCATTAATCGACCAATCTGGAATTTTTCACTTCATTATTAATCCTGGATAATTATAAAAAAAAATTCGTTTAACCCTTATTTGCCCTGGTTCCATCGCAGAAATCAAACAGAATCGCACCACAACCGAAACAGCCACAAGTTTTAAGCAATTGATCATTTTTATTTATTTTTGTTTGGTTTTAGTTCTCTACAATCGCTGAATAGTTTTTATTAAGCCATTTTTATACGGCTTAAGCTGATTTAAATCGCGTAATTAACTGATTTTAATCTATCGCTGTCAATTATTTGGATAATTTGTTTTTAATTTCAGTTTTATTTAGTAAATTATTTGGTGAAATTATTTTTTAATTGTTGTTGCGGTCTGTTTGGTTTTTTTATTTTTTTGTTTTTTCTCGTGATGATTGAAGAGTTTTTGAAATGAAATTCAACTGGTGTAAGTAGCAATTGATGATGAGGAGTTATTCTGTTCTGCTTACGGTGAAGTTTGTTGTAATTTTAATCAGAATCTTGATGGTGAAACGTCTGTGAAATATTTGCTAATAAACAGCGAATACATTTTTTTCGTTGTTGTTTTTAATCAAATTCCAAGCTCATGTTTTAAGCGTCTACTTAAATTCTCCAAGGATAACTTAATTTTACTACAGTCATCACAACAGTTCCAAGTAATTTCTATTTAATGACTACAAAAAAAAAAAAAACAACTCAGGATATTTCTCATTAAATTTGTCAGACTCACTGGTTGTTTTGCGAGGATAATAAACGGATCATCTCTAAAAAAAAAAAAAAAAATACAGAATTATGTCCTTGTCATTGGTTTGTTTATATTCATAAAATATACAGAAAAAAAATCAGAATAACACAGAATTCTAACGTAACGAAGGTGAAAATTTATTTTCTATTGATTTTTCTTAGCTAGGAGAAAAAAAAAGTTCTCCCTGCTTTCCCAAAGCACTTTAATGGTAATAAAGCCAGAATACAAAATTTCTTAATTTCGTTACATTGATACACGTAGAATAGTGACTTCCCCTATACAATTATTTACTGTAGTCATAATATTTTGAGCCCCTATGCTACAGAAACTGCTGCAGAAATTAAGACGGGTTCATGCTGGGATTTTTTTTTTTTTCTATTTTAATTGATTTTACTTGTGAAGTACGTAGGCGGTTGTTACAACATTCGTTATAAAATCCCGAATTTGTTCGTTATTTAATCCAATTTTCAACAATCGGTTATTATTTTTCTCTTTCACTCACTGTGTGTGTGTACAAATAATTAATAGACAGAATCAATAATAAAGCGGCGAATTACATTGAAAATTGTATTTGCCGGTGGCAAGTAGGATTTTTTTTATTACTTTTTCTGAATCAGACTTAATAAAACTTAATCCGTAACAATAACAAGTTGTCGAATAATTTATTTACGTTTTAAAGCACCGCAGGCGTTTGAGAAAAAAAAATAAATAAAAAAACAGGAAAATTTTTAGGTGGAAAAATTTTTTGTGAAATTAATTCATAATTTTTTTTTTTATTTTTGCTCTCTGCTGTCTTTTTAATAACAGATTTAGGGAAATTAATTCTTCTGTTATTATCTCAACATAATTAATAACAAATTCTTTGAATTTACCATTAAAAAGTGCTTGAAAGATGCTCAAAATCTGAAATTGTTGTTAACAATGTTTAATATCAACAAAACCCTTTGAGAGGAATTTTTTTTTTCTTCTCATTGTTTTTCCTTGTGTAAATTTGTGTGTATTGAAGCTAACTGTTCAACCATTTATTAAACGTTACAGAGATTTTAATTTTAATTAATTTTAAATTGGTTTCTACTCCTGAATGTAATATTTTTGAAGAGAAAACAAAAAAATTTAATCACAAGGAAAGCACAATCCTTCACGATTTAATCAGAAAAAAAAATTTCTATTGCATTTTTTTTTTTTTTTATTAGTAATGAAATCACGAAAAGCTTTCTGTTTTTTTGTGCTTTTTTTTTCTTTTCTTTATTAATTCTTAATTAATACAATTATTTTATAACCTAAAGCCTTCACTGTTAACTTATTTTGTTGAAATAAATGTTTGTAAACAAATTTTTCTTGTTTTTTACGCCACAAAATATTTATTGCAATTGGTACGGTTTGGTGAAATTTTTTCTATTTTTTATTGAATAAAAGTTTTGAAAACGTTTTTTTTGTTTTTTTTTTTTATGGTGAAGTTTATTTGCTATAATCGGAGAATAATTGTCAATCATTAACAAAACGAGAATTATTTTTTTTCTCTCTGCTATTCCTGAATGAAAACTTTATTTTTCCATCTACAATATCAATAAGTATTTTGTTAAATTTTACTATCGGAAATTATTTAACTGTGATTGGTATCCCTTTAAGCCGTAATAACAAAAACTTGTGCATTGCGTTTAGGGTGGTAACGTTGTGTAGCGTTAAAATCGGTTATATTTTCTGTAACAACTACGTTGAAACTTCATTAAACACAAAACTTCTTCACTTTACTCGTAATGTTATTACTGCTGACAATAAAACCAAAAAAAATAAAAATTACAAAAAACACCACCACCCCCCCAATGCACATAACACACAATCATAAATAACATGGAAAACGAATTATAACATGGCAAGTACCACTTCAGTTATTAGTAAAACATGTGTGTTTCGTTCATTAAGCACGCATACTTGTCGTTACATGGATATTATCCATGTCCTCGGTATTTATATGATTTTCATCGGTAAATAAATAAACGCTGATGGCGATTCAACTGTATTTAACTTTAGTTTGGTAAATTATTATTATTAAAACAAGACGTTAGTTGTTATGAGTGCGGTAAAACTTCATGATTGCTTCCCGTAGCTACATAGAAAATGACGGAGTTCTTATAAAACCGTTGTATGTGGAAAATAATTTTTATTTTCAGGTAGTATTTTGGAAAATAAATTTGTTTACCAACAATTCACTGTGGTGGAACTCTGAAAATCAAATTTATTTTGCATTTATTCTGAATAAACATCATCCAAGTGTTAAAGTAGCGTCACTAGTGACACACAAAAGTAGGCAGCAAGTATTAATTTAAGCTAAAACATGATAAGATTAACATTTAAAAAGAATTCATTAACGCTTTGCACGTTTTACGAATGTCTTTAAATTACTCCTGATAATGAAAAACTCTTTAAATATATTAGAAAATAAAGAAAAACTATTTGATTTTCTTATTATTCTTTTATTTTCGCATGTCTTCATTTTATTTAAATAAATAAATTCCGAAAAAGTTTATTTAAACTCGAGTAAAAAGCTTTATTATAAAAGTTTTTTTTTTTTTTTTGAGAAATTATTATTTCAATGAGTGAACAATGAAACCAAGTGCTTAATAACTTTTTATTAAGTTCTAATTGTATGTTATTAAATATAATTGAAATATTATAATGGAGAGAAGAAACTTGCTGTATTCTATGCTGCTTGTTGAATTAAATCACAAAAAAAAAAAAAAAAACTACCCTACACCCTACACGAATAAACGAACAAAAAAATTTATTCACAATTTTTCTCCATATTTTCCACTTTTTGCTCGTTTATAAATCTTAATTCATTACTTATGCCAAGCAAATATTTGATGAATTAAAAAGGAAGAAAACAGGAGAATCTCAACGTTTGTACTAAAAAAAAAAAAAAATAGTAGAATTTCTATACGTTTACTCTCTATTCAAAAGAGTTAATGTCATCCGTCTGGTGTGGACAGCTTTCATCTTCTTAAATACAGGAAATTGGATTTTTTTTTTTTTTAGTGTTATTTTAGCGATTAAAATCGATTGATAAAAGCGAACACTTTTCGGGTGTTTACTGGGTGAGTAAAGGATTTTTTTTTATCTAACTAAAGAAGACCGTTTAATGGATTTTATCAACTAGATCAGATAGGATTTGTTTTTAAAGATAATCGATTCACCTTTACCCAAATTAAATCGCATCCGTTCCAACCAAGATTTATTAATCAAAAGCCAAAAAAATAAAGAAAAATTAATTAAAATCCGTTTATTGAAACCACAGAAAATAGAAAATGTCCTTGAAAGTATCGTTTAAAGTTTCCATAAAGCATACAAAGCTTTCGAAATTTTATTACAGTAGCAGCATAATGCAAAGCGAGAGACAGAGAGAAGAAAATTCAAAACATTTTTAATCAAAAAAATTTTAAAACATTTTCATAAAACAGCACAACGTTGTTTCACTATTTTAATATAATTTAATGAAATAGTGGTTGTTGCGGTTATGGAAAATTATAAGGATGAAAATCCTATATCAAACGAAACTTTTTTGGTTTTTATTTTTATTAATTTTTTTTTTATTTTTTTTGCTGTTTGTGGCTAAAACAAGCATCGAAGCAGAGTCTCTAATAATAATTATTATTAATTTCTTATGTAATAACATGTAAATACATAGGAAACGAGATGATTTAACTTAATTTTTGCAAATTCAATTAACATTTTTTTGGGGATGAAAAAAAAAAAAAAAAGAAGGAGCATCCAGACACAAACGTAGACGATGAGTGGATTTCCATTGAAAATTGTTTTTGCGTCACATTAAAGAGATAAATACCGCACGCCGAAAATATTAATAAAAGAGTTAAAAATCATATTCTAATTAGTAAAGATAATAATTAGGAAAAAGAAGGAGAAAAATTGATTAAAAGCACATCATGTATGCTTTTAAAGTTAAGAAAAAAAAAAACCGAAACTTTCTCCATGTAGTAATTTTCGTTAGACAACCGAACAATGTTTTCCTAACTTTGACGGATGTTTATGAATTTTCTACACACTGTATAGATCAATTTTTGTTTTCTATGACAAAATTAGTCCTTTTTAGCATACTCACACACACACACACATGACCATGAACTTTGTTTAGAAAATTTCAAAACAGAAATCCGTTTGATTATTAAAAAAAAAAGTTTTTCAATCCCCCAATTACGTTTGCTTAAATATCCTTTGTTGTCCTGTCCTGTCCTGTCCTCTCTTTTTACAAAAAAAAAAAAAAAAAACATTTTATCTACATATTCACTGTGTCTGTGGTAGATAAATTAATTAAATATTAGAAAAACAAAACATCTCTGATTGCTTGCTTTCATTTTAAATACAAAATAGAAAATTTACGGACACAAAAAGCACAATCATCTGTCATACAGGCTTTTTATGTAAGAAAAACATTTCAAAACTTCTTGCCAATAAAACGGGGTATAAGGGACTTGCATTTTTGTGTTTTTTGATTAAAAAATTTTCTTATTAATAAAGAAGAAAACTCCTTTCACCTTTGGTTTAATGAAAAAAAAAATCCTCATCTCTCTCCGCATTATAATTAAAAGATAATTTTCCGGTGTTATGTGTCTGCCTGCAAATTGTCTTGTTTTCCTCCTTGTTTTCCACAATGACGTTGAAATTAAAGAAATTTTAAACGACAAATTACTGTGTGCAACCCTTTTGTTGGCATTTGATCGTGAGTGGGGAGTTTTTTCTTCTTTTTATTAACACTTTCAACTTGCATAAATGTCTTTCACTTTGTTCACTTGTAAATAAAATAAAATTTTGATGATTTAGGTAAATAGAAAACAAAGAATAAAGCACTAATTCTGCGTATTATCTAAAAACAACTTTTATACAAATAAAAGAAGAAGAAGAAGAAGTAAAAAAACCCCAAAACACAGTAATTTTGAATGAATGGAAATTTTTGTGTAACCACCTTGAATTATGGTCAATTGAAATGATTCAACAGAAATTTTCACACTAAATGTTGTTAGCATAATGAATAATCTAAAATTGCTTCTAACTTCTAAACTAGACCAAAATTACTCATGTGGCTAGACACACCGGACGGACACTATATAAATTGTGGGTGGTTACCATCTGTTAGAAAATAAATTTTATTTATTTATTTAGAAACAAAAAAAAAGAAACTTAACTTGAAATGTGACTTAAAGTGGTTTAATTAAAATGTGTTACTCGCTTAACGAAGATTAACAAAAATTACGGAAATTCATCTAGGCAGAATCAACTCACACGAGATGCATGACGAGGTGTTGGGAAAAATTATTTCAACTATGAAAAACCGTAACAATAAATTATCAAAATGCCTCGAATATATTTATTAGCATAAAAAAAAAAAAACAAAGACGGAGACTTAAAACCAACTCCCGAATAAAAATAAAAATCACAATGAGTGGCATAAAAGTGAAAAATTAAATTAAATGCTGTGTGTGTCGGGGTGGATGGTGTGAGAAAATTGTCGTTTTGAATAAAAGTCCAGCTGCTTGCATAGCTTAATCACCATTTATTTTCACATAGACAGGTCATGTGTGTTAACGTCACACAGTTTTAATTAAAATGCAACAGAGAAGCATGGAAAACACAAAAAAAAAAAAAACACACACACAAAACATACGACACATCGAAAACAATTGATGTGGCAAATTGGAATTTAAAATTTTACTTTTTTTTTGTTTCATTATTTGTGTGTTTTTGGTAACACGAAATTCTTCACCAAATACAATTAAATGTAATGTTTTTTGGGGGGGTGGTGGTGATTTATTGATTTGTCTTGTTTTGTGTTTTTTTTTTTTTTGATCAGGTAAAAATGCTGATGAATTAATTTTTCTTTCCTAATTATTATTTATGCTAGCTAAAAGCTTGAGCTTGCGTTGCGAAAAAACCGTAAAATACTTACGCGAATTAAATTCCTACGGATTGTAGATAAGTTTATTAACCAAATATCAGCAATATGGGGATAACGTAATTGTCCTATCTAATATTTTCTTAAGAATTCTCTCGTATCGTAAACAATGAACGAAATTTTATTCGATCTGAACGAATAATCGAAGAAAACTAAATCAAATTGTAGCAAAAATAGACCAAAATAAAAAAATAAGAAAAAAAAAATATTATTTATCGTTTATTTTCGCTTAGAAAATTGCTTTTCATTGTTTCCTTCACAGGTTTCATTGTGTCTGAAAGTTTGAAAATCTTTTCAATCTTTTAAATCCAATCGAAAAAAACACCGAAAATTTCGTTATTACTAAGGAAACATTTTTTCAAAACTATTAATTTTTTATTTTCCAATCGTTTTTGAAAAGATCGGAAATTCCGGTTTACTTGAGTTTTGATTTTAATCTGAAATGGAATAACCAACGGGAGGAGATAATATTTTTTTTTTTAAAGCAATAATCATTCTGTTTTAAGTTAGAAATTAATTGTTTTGATTACACTTGGACGCTGGGAATTGGATAAATAATTTGCTGTCTTTGATTCCTCATTTTTTTTAATTAAAGAAACATTTTTCTACTTCAATCATCCAAAGTGCATTATTATTACGTTTTAATAAAAAAAAGAAAAAAATTTCTAATAATCTACTTGCTTGTGTAAATGCAGGATGTATCCGTGTATAATAATTTCCCATTCCCATACACAGGATACGTTTAAAAGGGTCATTCAAATAATTACATTAGCTGGACGATGGGTATATACTGAACGATTTATCCACTGTAAAGGTTCTCATCCGTACGCTAAAACAACTCTATTCAATAGGTCTGAAAGCTTGAAAGCACTTTTTTTAATTATAAATTTCTCTCTACCCTGCATTATTATTATCATTTTTTTTTTATTAAAAATGAATAAAGCGAATTATATTGCTGATACAGGAGATTTTTTGTTGCGTTCCGTCAGAATGCAATATTGGATAGAAAATGGATTTTTATTATTATTAAAACATTATTGCTGACTTGACTCGTTTGTAAATTTGTTTGTGAAAATTTATTTTTTACGTATAGAAAATCAATTAAATTAAATTTTTTTTTTTTATTAAAGTAAAAACTGTGGACGTTGCGTTTAAGTAATTAAAAATAGGAAAACAAAAACAAAAACAAAATGCCTTTCGTATCGTGCGTAACAACGGTTTTCGTTGAAAAAAAAAACATTTTCCCTGTTATTAAGCTTTAGTTGAAAGCACAAGAAAGGCTTTAAGGAATTTTTTTGTTTAACTCTGTGCACATTTTTAACGAAAATTCAAACAAACAAAATTATTACGATTTCATTGACTTTTAATTAAATAATTTAATAAATACACAAAAAGCTTTTCTAAAGCTTCATCTTTTATTCCTTAAATAATATTAGTTAACCCTCAATTCAAAACATGGTAAAACTGACTGTAACAATTTTATTTCCTCTGATTGCAATTCAAGATAATTAAAAAAAGATTTTTTTTTTGTAGAAAAGCTTTTAAGGAGCTTAATACTATAACAATAAATTTTTTAAAACCATAAAAAATTTGTAATCGTGGTACAGTGGAATTTTTTTTTTTGATTAATTTTTATTCATATTGGGCTGTTTAGGATAATTCTTTGCCGGGGGGTGGTAACTAACTAACTGACTAATCTGCATTATTTCGTCTCTTTTTTTTTAGGTAATTCAATTGTTGTGCTTTGGGTTTAATACAGATAAAAAACTGTATAGTAGAAAATAATCTCAAATGAAGACATTTCTAAGGTTTTAGTCATATTTAGTTAAAGCTTTTGAGGACATGCAATAAATTTGGATTTTCTCTGTTTATTTATTTTAAAAAAAAATAAATTTTTTTCGTTATCAAAAACATGCAAAACTTGTAAATAAATACGAAACAAAATTAAAAAAAACGGGGTGAATGAGTGTATGGTGACCAACCACGATCAATATATTAAATAAATTTATTACCCGTCAATGGTGCTACCAAATAGTGTCAGATTTATCTATTGGGATTTAAGCTTGTAGCAGACAATTTGCCTTGTTTGGTGTTTTTGGCCTTAAACAAACTTTTTTTCTATTTTTTTTTTTTTTTTGCTCTCTGTTAAAAACAAGCAACAGTGTCCAGTGTCTGATATCCAGAATGTCCAAATTTATTTTGTGTAACCATAAATAAGCTGCTTTCTTGTTGCATGCCGTCGCCCATTCCTTTAAAATTACAAAAAAAAAAAAAAATCATGCGAAGCAGCATTCTGAAAAAAAAACACACAAAGTGGGGGCATAAAATTCTCTTATCAGAAAAGTATTTTTGTGACCAGCCATGTGCAGTCGGTGATTTATTGCTTTATGGTCCAGTTGTGTACTGTTGGCCCGCCTGAAACATCTTGACCGTTGCCAATGCTATGTTTAACGTCGATTTTGATTGTCATGCTTTAAACCAAATGCAGCATCTCATAATAAATCCTTTCGAAATATTAACTAAATCCACCCAAGATTATTACAAACCATGAAAAAAATGCAGCAATCAAGCGTAATTTATTTAATAAATACAATGATTTGGTTCAATAATTTTCTATTACCGTTTCTGGACACCCCACAACCTCAATACTCAATTGATTTTCGGCATTTTTTTTTTCTTCTTCTTTTCCATTTAATACGATTTATTCACCGAATTTATTTGATTTAATTTCCACAATTATTATCATTCAATTGTGTTTTGATTTGTTTTCTGTGGTGCTGTTATTACAGCTAATTCCTCCCCTTATCACTGATTTGCTCTGCTGTTTTAATAACACAATTACTGTGTTTAAAGAACAGAAATTAATTCAAAAATCAAGGCAAAAAATTAAAAAAAAATTTTTTTTTACTTCAATTTGAATAATGAAGGAAAAAAAATTTCTGTATTAACTTGCTGAAGCATTTTTTTCCCCGTGCATTTTCTATTTGATTAATTATTTAATAATTTTCATTCGTATTACAGATTTCTCATCGGTCGCTTAATTTAAAATAAATTACGCTAAAAATGTAATTAAGTGATCGATGAATTAAGTAAAACGGGGAAATTTTTTTTTTCCTGATTTATTATCCAATTTGCAGAGTAATTTTCTGCTCATCCTTCCTCTTTCTTCCATTTTTTTTTTAAATTTATTAATCCTTTATCAAGTTAATTATAAAGTTTTTTTGGTACACAAATAAATGCAAAAGAAACTGTTTTCTCGACAGTTGTAGTCAAACATTTTTTAATTTATTTAACCAAAAAAAATTTGATGGAAATTTTGGCGAGAAATTTTTTTTTTTTTTGTTTGTGTTTAAAAACGAAATAAAACACAAAAATTATTATCTCATGGTAGAATAAATAATATTCGCTGAAAATAAAATTACTTTAACCACAGAGAAATAAATAAAAAAAAAAAAATTAAATAAATACAGTAGGCGCTTGTTAATGTAATCGTTTAGTAACAGTTAAGAATTAATTTGGACTGCTGCATGATTTACTCACAATTTTATTTAGCCTTTCCTTTGCTTGTGTATTCGCTTTCAATAAGATTTAAAAGCATAAACGACACGATACGTCGTAGAATCTTCTTTCTAGTCTTAAAGATTTTTTTTAACCCTTCACTGTATTTGCTATCATATGACTTGATAACCACACAATTTTATTCAAGCCGTCAATACCAGCTTAGAGCCAGATTTATGTCAATAGCACAACGATTTTTACAAATCAAAATAACTCTCCAAAGATTTACATTAGCACGACTCCACTGTATCTAAATGGTCAAAAAAAAAAAGAAAAAAAAAGTTTATTTTATTTACAGAGAAATATACAAAATAACCGAAAAATAAATATTTAAATTTAAATCACGTAGCAAAATAAATGAAACTGAAATAAAGAAGAAATTTCGTTGTTTAGTTTTTTTTTTTTTTTTCGTGCTTTTTTGCAATAAACCAAAATTACGATTTATGAATAATAAAAGTTAAATGTTTATTAATAAAACATTTTTATTTTATTTTATTTTATTTTATTTAAATTACATAGTAGTAACTCATCGACGTGTATTTAATAGAATTTTTGTTGCAACAAAATTGATGAATAAAATTAAAAAAGAGAAAAATACGAAACGAAACGAAAAAAAAAAATTTTTTTTTACATCAAAACCGCTCATTACTATTTACTCTGATGATAACGAAGAGGAATTTTCATATAAATTTTTCATTCACTATAAATAGAAAAAAAAACGATTTAAATCGGTATAGAAAATAAATTTTTATTTTTGATTTGAAAAGTCAGCGACGGTTACATTTTGTTAGTTTTTATGATGGTAAAATCCCTCATATTTACTGTGCAGTGTTATCGTAATCAGTTTGTATAGCCTTAAGAAAATGTCTATAATATTATACGTTGCGAATAATAAATATGGTGAAAATTAAATTAAAATAAAATTCAAGAAGATTCGTATCGTCCTGAGAAGACATCAATAGCATCAGTGGCATCAGTGACTTTATTACAAAATCCGGTGAATCAATCAACTCAATTTTTTTTTTTATTCATTTTCTAATAATATCAGCGGAATATATACTCCACGAAGGATTTTAATAGTAATTTGATTTTCTTTTAACATAGGAAATTCATTGAAATACCAATACCCATGGTAAATACTTGCGTTGATATTTCATCAGAGTTCCACAGGTTTTATAAACAATTTTTTGCTATCAAAAAACCGAAGGTTTTTCCTGCTTAAAATAGATTCGGAAAAATATTTAAAAAATTTCGAATAGCAAAATTATTTTTTAATTCCATGAAAATTGTTTCATTATAACACAGAAATAGATTTTTGTTGGTGAAACGAAACATTAAAGCAATTTGGATTGAAATAGATTCTTGGTGATTCTTGTCGTGTGTTCTGCTCATCTGCTGCGGAATTGCATTTTCGTTGAGACACATTTCAGAAGAGAACAGACTACAGAATACTAATAACAATCACAATGGGAGAATGAATTGTTCAAAATTACGACAGATTACGTGGGCTTTTACGTCAGTAAGAAAGGAAAAATTTACTTTTCCGCTTGTTGGTCTTGTCGCTCTTCTTGTTGTTGCTGCTGCTGCAGCTTTACAATCGCATTGTGATGACATTAAATTTAAATTATGTGTCCTCTAGGTGTTCCGACTGTAATCAGACTTTATAATTGCAGTTTCTTAACCAACCGGCACGAGTATCGTTGAAATTCGCAATTGAAATAGTTTTCGCTTTACACAGTCACCCCAGCCGCCCAATTTAATTGTGATTTAAGCGATCGTTGTATGCCGCATCCATTAATTCGCCCGAATTAAAATTTAATTTTCATCTGAAGGTGCTTTGTGTCCATCATTAGGCGAGTGATTAATACTCCGAGTGCTCACCTTAGTTGCTCCTTTGTTTAACGATAATTAAAGTGGTAACTCGTACTATGCCTGCCACCCGCCTCCCAGCAAACCCCGGTCACCGAAATTTATAATTTTAACGTGATTGTGGTGACGGACTAAAGTTACCACCGCAGAACACAAACACAACAATATTTACCATCCTCCGGCTTTACCACAATACACTGAATCCATCTAAATTCCAAAACGAACTTTTTAACTTGTGTGCCGGCAAAAGTTTTATTTCGTTTGGTTTTGTGTGCTTTTTGCGGCTGCTGCGGCTTTCACTTTGTTTATTCTCTGATTTGTCTCGTTATCTTTGCCTCACTCCCACAGACCCTCAGACCCTCAGATTCTCAGAAAATAATTAATTTTGTATCGATTGAAATCTGTTTTGATCCCGGCGACATGCGATAAGAACTGAAGTTTTGATTAGTTTCGACCCAATTAGCCTGCACAGATAGATTTATTAAATTTCCCATCCGCCAATATTTTTTTCATTTGAATCGCCTTTGTCCGATGATTGATACTTTGTTGCCGTTTGTTTATCGACGATGATTGCCGCGGCCGGCTGTCCATGTCACTTTACTTCATATTTCATTTCGAATTGATTCGGTTGCTCGTTTTTGTTGATTTCAGCATATTCCAACGATAAACACTGAGCACCGAGTGCATTTGCAGTATTGGTGAGTGAGTGGGTGGGTGGCTGGCTGTTGTAATTTTTTCGAATCAATGCAGCACAATCGAGTTGACTTCAATGTGTATCGAGTTTTTGCCTTTGTTGCCAAAATAATGCCCGGGCATGGGGTGAGTTTTGGCATTTTTTTTGCAATTTTTTTTATTATTGTTGTTTGTGAAGTGGCGGTTGGTTTGTCATGTCGCGAATTACTGACGCATAGCAAATTACATACATTCATGACCAATTAGTCTGAAAATTTTCTCGTCTGGTTTTTTTTTTTAACAAATTTTTCTCCTGCCTACAAAATTTAACATAAATTTGATATTTTTGATTTTCGCCTCTTTGAAATAATTCAAGGAAATTCCAAAATTGTACAAAATTCTTTGGTAATGATGAACGAATTTGTTGAATTATTTTTGAGAAGAGCAACAAGTCAAATGTCAAAGCGATGCCAATATAAAGTAATTTCCCTAATAATGTGCTAATCGTAGATATCGGACGTTTTACCCGTCGTGTTAATCGATTTATAGAAAAAAATTTTTTTTTTCTCATTAATGTCTAACAACGAAGCATCAAGGTTAGTAAAATTTCCCATCTAATTACTCAGAAGATGATGAAGAAAAAAATCAATTAGAAAATGATTAATGATTATCGGTTTATCATTTAAATATTTTGACTACGTCCTAATGTGTTTATTATCCACGCACAGCACATAATATTTATGAATTATACTGGCTAATGATTAATAATTATCGTTAAGTCATAAGCGCGATACTACATCATTCTGTTAACACAAAAAAAAATATATTAAAGAAAAATCGTTAACCCTTTACACAGGATTGTAAATCGTGTTTGATTTTGGTTATAGTAGTTCGTTCCCCTCTTTATTCCTTATCAATATGATTTATGAATTAATTTTGTGAAACAATTCAAGGCACCATAAAAAATGACAAAGTGTTTTCCCAAAAAAAAAAAAAAAAAAAAACAGAAAATGATGATTTGATTCCTAAATTACTTTTGTCATTGCTTATGTTAGAATTTTTTTTTATTTCTTATTTGTATCAATATTATCCTTTCATGCAAACGGAATCCACCCCTTTATATGTTTAATAGACGCGCGCGTGCTAACGTAGAAATTCTACAAAGACATAAAATCTATAAAAACATCATCGGAAGCATTTGGTAACGCAATAAGGATAAAATACATTTTTATTGCGTCACCTATCCATAATGCCACCAAATAAAAAATGAAACGAAACAATGGAAACACAACAAAAGAAATGGATAAATCAAGGAAATCATTATAGAAGTGGATGGGTGGGTGGGTTTTGTATTTTGTTTAAAATGTATTTCGTTTACTCTTTCATATCTATATACACTGTGGCACGCATCAAAATTACTTCCTGTCTACAACCGATTTTAAACTGCAAAAATTCCCATAAATCTTGAGGAGTTTTTTTTTATTTCAAACAACCATCCGCCTTTATTTCTTATGAAAAAAATATTTTTTAAATGTTGGGGATGGGTGGTATAAAAACCATAAAACGCTTCTTATTTATCACATAATAACATTTTATTATGATTTTTTTTTTTCTTTTTTAATGAAAGCAGAAAACATCTAATTACAATCGGTGCAAACCAATTTTTTTAAGCTAAGTAACTAGAAACGACTTTTATCGATTGTTTGATTCTTGAATTTTTTTTTTATACAAAAGATTAACTCACACACACACCTGAACTACAATGAAACGGCGAAGAAAACTTTTCTTATAAATTTGTGAAATAAAAAAAAAAAAAAAAAACAACAACGACGATGCACAGGGGCGGTTTTTTGGGCGATGGTTTATGTGAAATGGGGGAAAATAATTACTTTTGTATTGTGTTTGTTACGTAAAAAAAAAAAAACAAAAGTAATTATTGGATTATTACACCCAGGAGTGAATAAAAGATTAAATAAATGTAACTAAGTAGTAAGGATGCAGCAGATTTAAGGATTTTCGCTTTATTTTCGCCGGTACATCCATTGATTAATGACTTTATTAAACCAATCAAAATCCAATTAATTGTTTTGCTTTATCGTTGATTAATCAGGAGTTTTCTACCTAAATGGTATTCACATACCACCTGAGTTGAATTATTTTTTTTTTTTAAAGGATAAATTTTCATAGACTTTACAAGTTGCTAGTTATGTAAAATCCTCATTTCAATGCTGCTTATTAGTGCTGTTTGGTAAAATAAAAAAAATTGTTTTTTTTTTCTTAATGATATTGCAGAAACAACATATTTCTGCATATTTACCTAAATGTTTATTACATTGCGCTTCATTAAGCAGTAATTAAATAATTTAATACAAATTTTCTTCTATAAGATTTCTTCTATGAAATTATTCTTAAAGGGATAAAAGGGGAAGAAAAAACCGGCATAAAAAAGTTACCCCCGAAATAAAAAGAAAAAACTCATTCAACTGTGTTTACTTCTTAACGTCTAGTTGCATCCAGGTTTCTCTATTTCTTCCTCTTCCACCACTTCATCATCTTCTTAACAAATTATTTTATTAAATTATAAAACTTTGTTGCTGCAAAAGTTATTCGGCGAAAAAGTTCGCGAAATTTATTTGCAAATAATAATAAAAAAAAAAAAAAATGTTCCATAAAGAAATAAATTTAATTTGATATCTTATCATGGTTAGGTTGCGTTTATAGCAGCGAAAAATGAATAAAAAAAAAATGTTCTTTGATAAGAAAAGTGAAGAAACTTCAATAATTTTTTTTTACCTTACCTTTGATATTATTATGCAGGTTGTTTGTGGATTTTTGGTTCTTTCTACAATTAGAGTAGCGAAGAATTTTTATTGAAGTCTTTTCATCGGCATACACAAGGTTTTTTTTTCTGTTGCATTACTCACAATAATCGTTTAATAACGTTTGATAGACATCTGTCTTTGTCCAGGTGAGCAACACTCGCTTAATAAATCATTTTTCAAGGAAAACTAAAAAAAAAAAAAAAAAATCGAGACAAACTGGAGACAAATCACCATATTTACGTGATGGAAATTAATTGCATATGTGACATAAATCTAGTCTGGACATTTAACGGAAAGCTTTAAGGAAATTTTTTCCATTTTTGATTTATGATTTTTTTTTTAGTTAACAGAAGCACAGGGAAATTTATGTAATTAATTTTGTATTAAGAAAGCTTAGGCGAAATTTTGTGTGTTGTGTCCAATGCGATAATTTTTTTTTTTTTTAATAGTTTTGGGTATTCAACGAGTAAATTAAAGTTTTTTTTTCTTTTTTATGCTTTTATAATCGGGTTTTACGCGGTTTTTTATCTACACAAAAACACTGAGTTTTAATAATTAGCCGTGTAAATATTTTTACGTTTTGTAATGAGAGACAGAGATCTCTTTCTACTTCTGAGCATTAATTTATTCATCATTTATTTATTTATTCGCCCTTAGTTATTTATTTAGATAAAAATAATTTATTCATAACACATAAATACAGTTTGTAGAATTTGTGTCTTCAGGTTATTGTTGTTAAATTGAAAAATGATTGAATTATAGGTGGATGATTTTATGGGGGTGGTAATTCTTTTAATTTTTTTCTTTTTTCTGTATTTAAATCAGTTAATTTGTGAATCAGATTTAATGGAGAATATCGATAAGTTGTGGCGAGTATTGGCTTTTTATTTAAATATTTAATTAATAGCTGATAACGACGATATATAATTAAAAATTAATTTATAACGCAAAAATAAAAATAACGCAGTTATGCAAAAAAAAACAAAATAAATTATTATCTGATTTAATATTTATTGATAATAACAAATTGGTTTATAATTTGCACCTGTCTATGATTTATTTTAATACAAAAAAAAAAGGTTTTTATTTTTTGATCTTTTTATCAATAAATCAACAGATTTTAACCCATTTATTCATTTTAAAACATTTTATTTTTTTTTATTTTGATGATCTGATTAATAATTGATTAAATGTTTTGATTAATTGATTTATTGTTGGTTTGTATACAGCAAAAAATGAAAATTATTATCAGTGGGTAAATTAAATGAATTAACCTTCATTATAAATGTTTGTTTGCTGGTAGTGCACGTTTCACCTGTGCTTGTTTTGAAGGGTAATTTCAGGCAGTACCATTCACCACTATTATTAATATAGAATAAAACCAAAAATAATAAATGTCAACGATATAACAAGGAATACACTTGCTGCTGTTGCTGCTGCTGCTTCTGTATTATTTATTTAAAACTAAAAACGAAGAAAAAAAGTGTTTTTCTTTTTCTTTGTTTCAAATATAAAAACATCCCTAATGCCACCCACTGCAGACAAAAGGAAACAGACATAAACAGGAAATATTAAAGTAAATTATTTATTCCGGTTTTTTTTTTTCGTTTCTGGTTGTTGTTTATACAATTTTGTCCCTTTTTGATAACAAAAAAAAATAATGCAGAATATTCAATCATAGACACAAGAAAAAAAAAAGAAGAAAAATCATGTAGACAGCGCATAACATATGTGTTGTAACAATTAAAAATCGTAAAACATTAAAAGAATTGTAATAAAGATAAGGAATAATGATAAATATGCGTAATTAATGAACCAAGTCATAATTAAGATAATAATCTATGTTGGAATGATAATTCCATTTATGTTTTACAAAACATTTATTTGTCAACACGAACGAACGGAATAAAAACCAGAAGAAAAAAAACTTGCACACAAATGAATAAATAAAGACAGAAGTCAGGGAGTTTGTTTTCTTCTTCTTGTTATAAACATAATAAAGCTGCATGTTTTTCGGCTAATCAACGTTATAAAAATAATTAAGCAAGGGCTGTTTATTCATTGTTTACATCCACAAATTTTTTTGTTTTGTGTTAAATTGCTTTAATCGTTGGAATAAAGCTGATTTATGTGACATTCAAATAACAACCAATCACGTTTGTTTAATTATTTAGTACATATTTTAGTACAGATAATTTAGTTTTCATAGTTTTCTACTATAAATACAGTCGCTACATTATACATGGCACATAAATCGAGGGTTAGAAGTACATGAAAAGGTCAAATATCCGGTCCGTTTTATTTTTGCTTCTGATTTTTATCATTATCCACATCACTTCACAAGGGTTCCCAATTCAAATTCAATGAAGGAAAATGAAGCGACTAGAAAATAGAAACAAACCATGTCTGAATTGATAATAAATTTAATAAGGCCCTATTGACCATCGCTCCTTTCACGACCTGTCTGTTAATTTGAATAGTTATTATCCCTTTATGATTATCTTAATGCATTGAAAAATTCATGTAATTTACGTGCACTTAAATCAAGACGGCACACAAATGAACAACAGTAACAGCAACAATAAATTCAAATGGAACAATGTAAAAGCTTAGACAAGATAAAAGTAATAAAACTAAAAAAAAAAACGTTTTTTTTTTTTAATAAATTTACAGCACAAAACCGGAAAATTGTCGTTTTTTTTTTGTTCATTGTACTTCTTTTAAGTGCTTAAAACCTATGAAATAACCATGGAATAAATGAAACAATAGAAGTTGGTTGTGATACTATCTAAGCCACATATACAAGGTTTTCAAAAAAAAATTTTATTCATTTAAAATGGCTTAATGGGAAAATGAAAACTTAATTAAAAAAAAAAAATGTTTATTGTGATTTTTGAGTTATTTGGTGATAAGAAGAGAGTTAGTCTGTTAGTCTGCTAGCTTAAAAGGTAGGCAGACGAAACCCGGCTTTATCGATAATTATTTTGATTTTTATAATTGTTAAGCTTTTAAAGCTTTTAACTGATCCCCAACAATCAGTGCAGTTGGAATAAATTACGTAACGTTAAAAATCTGGATTTTGTAGTTTTTAAATTAATTTTAATTTTTTTTTTTTTGCTTTTCAATGGGGTTTTCACCACTAGCTGTACTTCGGTAGTTTAACCTCGGTAGCACATAAAAAAAGCTCTTACAACTTGTATAACAAGCAAAAAACTCTCTACAAAATTCTACCACACAGTGAAAATTACAAAAAAAAATAAAAACGAGGAAAAATGAGTAAACAACAAAAATCAACAATAAAATTCCGTCGTTAACTATATTTTATGAAATAAATATTGAAAATAATAAAGCTACTTGATAAGTAATTAAAAGATAGAAGAGACGAATAAAGTCACAATAATACCTGGGTGGTAACCACCGGATTAACAATAGTTTTTTGGTTGGATTTTCATTTTGCAAATTCGCTTCTTTTTTGCTTAATTTGTTTTGTTCAAGTGATTACAGATAGCATTATATATATATTATTAATGCAGTTCGTAGGTAATTCCGGGGTAGTAAATTTAGAATCAGTAACAGAACCACCAGTAATTCTAAACCATGAAAATTCATTAAACCAAGGCACTGTGATCAGCGAATTTAAATTTCTACTGATCTTCCCCCGTTAAACAATTCTTTTCTAGAGAATAACAAAAAAATCGCTCGTAATACAAAAAGCTCTTAAAAGCGTAATAGACTTCGTTGACAAAATGGTAAAGGAAAAGTAAAGAAAAAAACTTCGATAAAGAAATAGGAGGAATTTCTATTTCACAATTGATTAAAAAATGATTGAGAAATTAAATTCAATAATAATAGCAACAGTAGGAAAGTTGTCTAGTTTGAGCTTTTCTTTTTCACTTAATAAAAATACAAAAACAACAACAGCAACAAAAAAAAAACTTTCCCAATACAATTTAAAGTTTTCATTTTGTAATAACATAATAAATGTGTTTTCCTTCTTCTCCTCCTCATCTTCTTGTTGCTTTTATCTACTTTAGCTGCTTTTGTTCATCAGAATTTATGACAATTTTTAATAAATAATAATAATAATAATAAAATATTGAAAAGTTTTGTGTAAACGAAGCGTTTTTCTTTTCCTTTTATTATTATTTTTTTTTTTTTTTTTGCTACAGTTTCGTTTAAGTCATTTAAGATTTTAATAGACGAATAGAAAGTTATGAAAGTTAATGAAGTGAAATCTTGCAGTTAGATATTTTTTTTTTTTTTATATATTTTTATTCCTGTTAAAACTTTATTACACACATTTGATGAGTTGTCTTGTGTTGCAGCTTTTTTGCTAAAGTTTTCTACTAAATTTTTTTGCTGTTTTTAATTTCTAAATAAATTTGGCCAAATTATATTAGACGGTTTCCAAGTCATTTAATAATTTATTTATTTGTCTAAAGTGATGTTGTTAAAACGTGGAAAAGAACACTCATTAAAATATTTGTTTTGTGCTTTTTTTATTTTTTTTATTATACATTTAATACACAGCCACAGCCAACATACAAATAACAGAATGTGAATGAAGAAATAATAAATTTACTTAAAACACCGTTTGCATGTTTATTACTAGCTTTTTGTTTGTGCATTGCATTTGCAAAAATAAATTATTGTGAAGACAATTGTGCAGTTAAAGAATGTGTTGGTTATGTGTCGGTTATAAATAGCAAAAGCTTTGAATTTTTATCGACATATTTATGCCTGTAAATTCTTTTTCTTCGGGCAAACTCGTAGAAAATGGTTTTGGCACTAATTTTGTCATGTTTGAAAAAAAAAAAATTCAATAAATTCGTTCCAGAGCTTATTATTTTACTGGCGATTTCTTTTTAGAATTTAAATCTGAATTCAAAACACAAAAAATATTTGAGATTGGTTAAGATTTGATCAATTGGCAACCAATATACCGTGACTACTACACTCAAAATGTTTGTATTCTGGCTGGATTTGAATTGTTGCAAATTTCATTATCTCGAGAAATAATTTTTTTTTCAGGGTGACTTTAAGAATTTTCCGTGATACGACACCTGAAACTAACCGAAATTGGATGCTTTATCGATATGATTTATAAAAATTTATATTAATTCTGCTTAATAGGTGTGAAATTGTGTTAATTTCCATTATAAATATGTGAGAAGCAATGCACAGTGTTTTTCCTCATCATTACCACCAACACTAACTCAAGACTAATCTTTGGGAAAATTTAACAAGATAAAAATGAAAAAGGCAACAGAAAACAAGGTTAATATAGTTATAGGAAAAAGTAATAAATAAGTCTGTGTCTAGGTCTAGTTACATAAATAATTTATTTAATAATAACAAAAGTCTTAAGAAAATTTAATTAATGAGAATTATAATCCGATTATGTGTAACAAATAATACTTTGTTACGAGATGACGATAAATACTTTATTAGATTACGATTTTTTCTTGCCTTTTTCCTTTTATCGTAGTTGTAGTTGGAAAATTATTATTTATTCAAAAAACGTCTAGTTTCGCTTATAAACGCTTAGCAAATGCAATTATTCTGGTTAAATTCTATTGAAATTATTTCATCGATTATTTCTGTGTTGAGTTTTTTTTTTTTGATTTTTATTTTTAATTAAAAATAAACAAGGTAAAAACACCCGGCAAAGGTGTATAAATAATCGTTACAAGATCTAAACAAAGGTTAGATAATAAAAACGTAAATCGTTCGATTGATTTAAAAGGATACAGAATTTACTGTTTTTATCCTTTCTACACTCACACACACACACACACACACATACAACGATAAAGTAAATAAAAAATCGAATAAAAATAGTTTAAAGGATTCGATTATATCATGATAATCAATAAAGATGTGGAAAAGAAAAAGAAAATCATCCGATAGCCAGGGTACAGCTTAAACTTGAACCGAAAAAACTTTATTTATTTTATAGAAAAAAAAAAAAAAAAAGACCAAATCCGACGGTAAATAACGAAAAAAGCTCTTTTTCTATTGCTTGCCATGAATCTTATATGCAAAATGGGACAACAAATAAATATCATTGTTATTGTGGCACACGTTTGCTTAACCCCGCCGTATTGTTACTTGGGCAGAAATCACCTAAATTTATTGCTTAGAAAAATAAAAATTGAATTTTTTTTTTTTTTATTTCCATAGATTCAGTACGGAAAAACCGTAAAAGCACCGCCACCCTCAAAACCTAAAATATTATTCCAAACGTAAACAAATTAATTGAGCTTAATCGTTTAAATGTTCGTTCAAATTAATTGTTTAAGTTATTTTGTTGACTAAATTGGATCAACAACAAAAAAAAAAATTCCATCCAATTTTGTATTAATTAGAAAAAATTCATCACAGGCAAATATCAGATGCATTTCGATTCATCTTTACCACTTTACAGGAAAGCGTTTTAGACAAGTCTAACGTTTGATTGATAATTTTCAATTAAACAATTTTATTACATTTAGACGATTTAATGAACCACCATCAATTTTAGTCCCTTAACGAAACGACAATAATAATAAATCTATAGACGAATTTCGATAATTTTTCAGCCCTTAAATAAAATTCATCACAGGCAAATGTTGTTAAATCATGCTCTGTACGCCTTAACACAAATTTTCTGTATTATTAAAAATTATTGTCAAACAATAATTACTTACCTAAATACCTAGCAAAGAAATCCTTTTCTTTTCCATATTAAAAAATTCCTTTTATAAAAAATTCACACTGTGTTGCTCCTAACGTTAAATGTCATTAATTTTTAAATTAAATTTTTTTTTTTTTTTTTTTTATTTAATCCCAACAATCATTTCAAAAGGTTTAATGAAAATAGAAAAATAAAAAAAAAAATAGCTGCAAAGAAAATTACATTAACGTTGAACCAGTAAAATTCGTATTAATTCCTCAAGCCTTCGTTGCCAAGGTGTGTTTTTTTTTTTTTGTACAGAAAGAAAGAAAGAATTTGTTTTTATTTTTCTTGCTTAAACCATAAACGAGAAGAAAACTAATATCCAAGCCCCAATAAAGCTGAATGACAAATTTTAATTAAATTAAATAATTTTCTATTATCGGTTGAATCGAATTATTATTAAAATATAGAAATGAAGCAATAAACACCTGTGGATAATGGAAAATCGACAATTTATTTTTTTTATTATTATTAATATGACAAAACTACAGCCGGTAAGAAAGAGAATGAAAAAAAAAATGTATTACAAAAATTGATTGTAGAAAATAGTTTACCAGCATTTTTCTTCTCCGTATTTCACTTACTTTTAATAAATTATTTAATTAAAAACTTTGAGACGTCTTAATGGATGGAAAATTCATTGCACGTCATACGTACGTAAAAGAAAAAAACGCATGACTGATCACAGTTTTATAGATGAGTAGAGACATAGGCTAGCCTAATAAATCCGGTTACATTAATTTCCTGAAAAGAATAGGTAGAATTTAGGCAGAAATAAATGGGAATGAATACACTGTGAACTCTAACATTTGATTGTGGTTAATAAGTAAAAAATATTTATAAGATAAGGAAAAAACTTTTCATTTTTTTTTTGGGTGTTAATAGAAAATTGTTCTTACCGAATTTTACTATGTAAATAATTTACAACAGATGCAATGACTAGAAAATTCATTTTCAACCGCAAAACATAAGTAACATTATTATTCAATCGTTTCTTTTATGCACTGTACTTGCCACAAAATAAAAAGCAACAACAGCAGCAGCAAATGGTATAAAGTTTTAATGCTTTTTCCTCTTGTTGTGCCTTTTTTTTTTTAATTTTTTTTTTTTTCAATTCTACTCAGTTTTTAATAAATAAATAATTAACGAAGCATAATTGCAGCATTGTCTCTGATTCTTGTATTTTTTTTATTATTTTTATTTTATGTTTTCGCTGTGCTTTACCGCTGTGCTTTACTTTACTTTACTTTTTTCTACTAAAAAAAACTACACCGACTGCAATAATAAATGTTGAAAAAAATCTCCAATCGTTTTTATTGGCATTTTACACAAAAAATAATTTTTTTTCCAAAGAAAGAATTTTCTTTTATCTGCAGAACAAACTTAAAGAATTCAAATAAAAAAAAAGAAGAAGAAATTTCCAATGAGAAAAAAGCTTTTAAAAACGATGATAAATTAACGACGATAATAATAATAATAATATTTGTCAAATAAACAGGTAGCATATTCTGACGTTATCTACTACGGAAAGTTTAATGAAAAAAAAAGTTTATAGAAAAAGCACCGCATTTACATTTAACCAAAAGAGATAAAAGAACTTTGTTTTTTTTTTAATTATTGAGTAATTTCACGTAGAAAGCTTATCTTTACATACTTAAATGAATGTTAAATAAATAAATTTTTTATTTTCTTACGTTATTATTGCGACAAAAGTAAATAAAAAAATAAGTTTTCTTTTAGCGGTTATTGAACTAACAAATGTGAGCTTTTTTATAAAAAAAAAAATAATAATAATTAACACGGTTATAACTTGTATTAAAAATACCGATAGATACTTGATATTAATTTTCAATTTCATGGTCTACTGGTGGATTTAAGTTATTCAAAGCTGACGATACGATTTTTTAATAAAATTTCTTTTCTTTTTCGCATTACATCAGCGATAAGTATGCAAATGAATGTGAAAGTTGAATATAATGCCAGACAATATTCCTTACGGTCTGTTAGTAACTTAAATTATTATCGAAACAATAAATTTATCTGAATTTTTTTATTTACAGCCCAAAACCGTCAATGCAAAGCGTTTTATCCATTTTGTTTATAAATGTCTCCAGTGTGTGGAGACGCCTGGTATTAATACAAATAATTAAATCACGTTTAAAAAAGCTTTTTTTTTTCTCTTTTGTATTAAACGATGCACAGCAATTATGTAAATGTTTTCGCTATGTAAATGTTCTTTTGAAGCTTTTAAATTTGGTTTTTTTTTTCGTTTTTCTCTCAACTTTCTTTGAATTATTCAAATACAAACACAAAAAGTTGAGTGAAAAAATATTCAAAACTATACTAAACATATTTAGAAAAATATAAAAAAATTTATTTTTTTCCCCTTTTTCTATTACAATTTGGTTTGGTAACCTGCTGAAAGTATTCCAACATTCTAGTGGAATATATAAATATATATTTTCTATGAAAGAATTATTCACATTACGATAAATATGAATAATTTTTTTTTTCCATTTCCAACTCTAAAGTCAAAGAGAAAATTTAGCAAAACAAAAAAAAAAAAAATGATAAAAACCGAAAACAAAAAAAAAATTCCTTACAAAAATATTTTGCATAAACTCATTCTGTGTCTTCAAAAGTAATTAAAATATAAATTTTGTTGTGTTTGTATTATTGCTGAGCTTTAACAAGAGTAGAAAAAAATAAAAAAGTATTTTTAAATATCCGGGTAAAAAGCTCTGATAAATAATGAATAATCACCGTAGAAACGTTTCGTTTTTGGATTATCAATTGCAGTAGAATTTTCTTAGCTTTCTTTGGTTGGATAGGCAATAAAATTGTTGTGCTGAATTGATAATTTATAATCTTTAGCTGTTCGCATATCAATCGCCTTATTATTGTTGTTACAACAATACAAATCCAACGTTATTACCAGCCAGTAACAGTACAATGATTTAAAAAAAAAAAACCAAAATCACTAGGAATTTAAAGAAAATTACACAAAGGAAATTAATTTTCTCTTGTGCTTTTGTCCTACCCAACTGATTCATCTCTCTCTCGTTATCTTAATCTATTTCTAACAATCCTATAATAATAATAATAATAATAATTTTTTATTCTCCCTATACATTGTTTCATAATTAAAAGATAATTTGCGATTTTATGCCTTTTGCTAAAATGGAACAGAAATTTTTTTTTACCTTTTGTTACAATTATAAAAAAAAAGTGGAGATAAAACACATTATAACCACCACCACCACCCGTACTTACAACGTTATTAAAGCAAAAATAATTATCCCATTGTTACAATTGAAAGATTTCCTTCCATTACATTTAAGTCGAAATCTATTTTCTAATTTTTTTTTTCTTTCGTGTAGAAATTTCACTTAATTAATTTTTTATGCCACTTTTATTATAATGAAATTTAATTACCTTGATATTTGCTGTAACAAAAAGAAAAGAGAAGAAAAGGCAAGGAAATTACCATAACCATGAAAATCACTTAAGATTTAAATGAATCTGTATGTAAAGCTTCGTGTGAAATTACCCATGGTTTGTGTAAAAACATTTAAATCAGCTTTGCAAAACGCATTGAACAAAAAACGCATTGGAAAAATTGTAACGAAAAACACCTGAATAGAAAACACATGAATAAATAAATAAATACTTTGTAACAAAAGTGTTAAAGATTATTGAATTCAATTGAATACAAATCATCTGCTAACACATTAATTTCTATCGAGAGTACGTTGTAATCCAAGAGTTTAATCAAGTTACCAAACCGTACTGTTTCAGTAACAAAAAAAAAAATAAAAACGAAACTATAACACTGGTAAGTATATAATAAAATTTAATAAAACGCGATAAAAATGAGGTATTACCACCTTCCAATTATTATAAAAAAAAACACGAAGAAAACGGTTTGTACTTATGAAGTGGCGGATAGTTAAAAGCAAAGGAAAAAAACGAAGCAAAAGTAAAGCCAAACATAAAACACAACACAGTTGCTTAAATACAAATAATAAATTCCAATGAAAATAACAAATAAATCCAATTAAATAAAGTTTTTTTTCTTTTAAGTAAACTAACGAAAGAAACCAGCAAATAATAGCGAAAGTCCAACACCAAAAAAGCACACAATAATTATGTTTGTTAGACCAGACCAGACCAGACCAAACCAGACCAAACTTAATCGAAATAAAACGATTTATTCGTTAAAAACGGAACTAATAACAGGTGAAAAGAAATAAAAAAAAAAATTATTGTGATAAATTTCTTAAATTTTCTGTTTTGGTTTTGATTAAAAAATTTTTCCCATACCAAGATATTGTAAACGTGTTAAACCAATTGAATTATCAACATAACCGTAAAGTTTACATGATAAAATTGTTATCATATCATTACCTGACTGCGTAAATGCGTTTGTAACAAGTAGAAATTTTGCTTGTGGTAAATATGATGGTAGTTTCTCCTCATCCATGGTAAAATCTTTGATATAGTAACTTCCCTGTTACAGAAAAAGAAAAAAGAATTGTTTTTAATCAAACAAAAAGCTAAGCCATTTCCATTACCGGTTCAATAGGGCATGATTGTATAATGCGATCATACGTAGCTGCCTCAGTGTAAATCAATTGTACAAATTTATCCGATGATTTATTCTTAAGAAATCTGCACATGTTTATCGTTTTATTGAATACAACTGTGTCATATTCGCCACTACTCTGCATCAACAATTTACCATCAATCTAGTTATAAAAAAATTAATTAAATAAAACTAATTAATAAAAAAAACGGGAACAACTGATTCTGCTTACAAACAACGAGTCAATTTTTTTCAACATAAAAATGCTCAAATCAAAATTGGTAACATTTTCGGTTATTTCCGTAAAATTTCCCTCCACATACTCGGGATTTGTGATCATTTCATATTTTGTGAAATGTATTTTGTAACTTCGCTACACAAAAAACAAGTAGAAATATTAATTAAAAAACCGTGAAAAGTCTGCTTGAAAAATACAAATACGTTACCCATGCACAGGTCGTGGCCGCATTACATAACACCATAACGTAGATAACGTTTAGACGCATCACTAACTTCACTGTTTAATTCAAACTGAAATAAAAAATTTTTTTGTATGAATCCAAAGCATTTTTTCGAATTATTTTAATTAGACAAAAAAAAAAAAATAGAAATTAAAAATCACTTTGCGATTAACTCAATCACATAATTAGAATAAAAACGCAACGGTTGGTTGAATGCGTAAAAAAAAAAATTTTTTTTTGTTTTTTATTTGATTAAATTTTTATATTTTTGATTAGACATTTTTTTTTCGGGTTTACACGATTGTTATAAACCATTTAGTGTTGAATATTCTTGTTAATACGCCATTCACATCATAATCATTGATTAGATCGATACGGTATTTACCGATTGGTATCATTGGTGGTAATTTACCAGCATCTAATGTTAAATCTTTGATATAGTATGTATCCATTTTAACAGGGCATGCAACCGGAAAATTACCATGACTAACGATATCATCATAAAACATATTCAACAATGGTTGTGTATTCCGATCTTTAAAAAATTCACAAACATTTACGTTTGGACTTTTCAGCAAGACTTTATATCCACCGTTTACATGATTCAATAATTCCAAATGTAACTGGAAAACACAATTAAATTATTTAATTTATTAAACAAAATAAAAAAAAAAACAAATTTTTTTTCACAATATTCTTAGCCGATAAATCCTGATGTAAAATCGCTTCTAAGTTTGCATAAATTTTTCCGGTTTCATTTTTTAAATTCACTGTAATCGTCCAATACTCTGGATCTGTTGTTGTCTCAATTTTATGAATATTTATTTTCGATGCCTAAAAGTAAAAGAGAATTTATTTATTGTTTTTTATTAAAAATATTTTCCGGACTTTATTACTTTCATTCCCGGTAAATTAATTGCATTTGCCAGAATCGATATCAACGAAATAATTAGAAAAAGTTTTAAAAACATTTTTCTATTTTTTTTTTTTTTTTATCTGATTAATTTATCCAATCTGAGTAAAAAAATAGAAAAATGTTGAATTTTCTAGAGCAAAGTTTTTATTTATAGAAATCTAAAATTTTTGAGGAACGGAAGTCAGGAATTAAAACATTTTTTTTTTTATTTTATCTAGTTTGTTTTAGTTTTTTTTGTTTTATAATAAATTTACCGAGACTAAGTGATTTTTAATTAGTTTTACTAAATGTTTATTTGCATAAAAGTTCATTCCTACTTCAGATAGTATTTTCAACTTTTAAAAATTAATTCTGAGATGTTTTCGCTTAAGTATTTGCGGAGAGATGCAAGTTTCAGAATATAACAAGATGTCTGTAATTAGTTTTTTAATTTTTCAGGGTTTTCAGCATTTTTATAGGAGAAAAATTATTTTGCGAAGATAGTCCTGAGTATAGTCTGGAAAATCAAAAACTTTTTTTGTATTAAACGTACTTTTCTGAACAACAAGTTTTTTTTAGCAAAAGACAAAAAGTTTCAAGATATTATCTGGGAAACTTCTACTGCACTGAGGAACCCTGGAATTCTATGATTGTTTAAACTGTAAAATTATTCTTTTGGGATTATAGTTTCACTCTGAAAATAAATCATTTCTGTAACAAGACACTTCATGCCTGTAAAATGTAATTTTTAAAGTTGTTTATGAGATTATTCTCCTCAAATCTTGTTACCGTTAAATCCCAATAAAATAAATTACACAATTAACTTCCATTGTCAATTCTATTTTTATTTGTTCATTTACCGATAATAATATTAATAAAAGGAAAAAAAAAATTGCCTAACTATAATAGAAAAATCAACGAGATATATCAATGGAAACAGTGGTTTTCCACTCGATAGGATTTACAATCATTATTAACAATCACTAACGGAGGATGAGCTAATAAATAATATTAACTGTAATGCCTATAAAAAATTTCCATCAAGCAAACCTAACTGATAAAAAAAAAAATTAAAAAACTGTCACGTAATATAGCTGAACGCACGGTTGACCACTTTTTTTTTTTTTTTTTGTCGTCAACCAAACATTCTGGTCAGTCATGTGAAATATTTTATCTATACGGAAATGAATTGTTTGGTTTTTAATAATAATAAAAAAAAAAAACAGAAAAGAACGAAAGAAACGAAATTTTGTGGTTTTAAAAAATATTTCATCCTGAAAAATAGATTTCTTAGAAAAAATAAGAAATTTTTTTTAAATTTTTTATCTTTGTAGTTATAAAGAAGCCGAGACGTGTTCATTTGGATAGAAGACGTGCTATTCAATGCTCTGTCGAACTTAGAAAAATATAATCAGAGATTCATGCACATTTTACTCGAGAAAATTAAATGGATTGGATCTGGTCTCGGTCGGTAATATTTATTATTATTATTATTATGGAATAATTTTATGTAAAGTGTAAATTAGAGTAGAGAAACAAGCAGAAACACAATGTAATGTCCTGTTAAGTCCATTGTCTCTGTATAAAAAGCATCAACCAGGAAAACCCATCAAAAATCAACATTTTTACGATGGCTTCAATCCGTTTTAGCATTTTTAGTGCTCACTTAATACCGTCAATGATCCTCAAAAATGATGAAATTATGTCATCGGTTTAATTATGCAACATTTTTACGGTTATGACCCGTTGGCAAATTTAATATTTTCGTTATTCCACCGCAATAAATTCATTTGGATAAATACTTTGAACGGGATTAGCTGGCATCATCGTTGGAAATCCTCGAATCCTCATTGATCATACCTGTTTGCGGTGTAATCCAATTAAGAATGCGTCATTGTGGCCCTGTCGCGTAAAAAAACGGAAATAAATCACAAATTAAATTAACCACGGATAATTTTTTTATTATTATTGGATGGCCGGCTGGATGGCTGTGTGTGTCCATCGCTACCATCGATAACTCAGGTTTGTTCAATTAATTGGATACTTTATTGTGCTCCACTCCGCGTAATTTTTATTATTTAATTTATACATCGGGCTGATTAACAAACATTTTTTTATTTTTTATTTGTAAAAAGCACACTCAAACATACACACGCACACAGAGAGACACAAAAAAAAGGGAAAAAAAAATATATTCAATGATGCAATAATTATGGCGATCAATAAACATTTCGTTTGCCAATTAATTCACCAATAAAATTTATTCAGTGGTTTCAATTCTGTTTTAAATATTAACTCGTTGCTGAATTAACTGAAGCTTTTAATTAATTTTATTTATTAGTAAATTATATTTGAAATATTTTTTGGAAATTAGCGAGGATTGAATTTCACATAACTTCCGACTAAAATTTTTTACGCCGGAATCCTTCATACAGCATATTTTGATAGCTAATTCGAAACTTCTGACCAAATTTCAGCTCATTTAAAAATAATTTTTTTTTTCGCCAAAAATGCATACAAAGTATCAGGAAAAATTTCAATTTTTAGGTGAAAAATAAATAAATTCAGATCGAGCTGAAATTTTGCAGGAATGTTCATTAGATAGTTCTGAATCGACTTAGTTCTGGAATTTTCCGATAAAAAATTTATTTCACGAGTTATGAGTACTCAAAGTTCAGAAAATTGAAGATAAAACACTTTTTCCCATGTTTAATGGCATTTGTTTTAAAAAATTGGTACCTAGGGCCCACATTTTATATTGCGGTCTACTAGTGTGTTTATTCAGGATTACAAAAAACTAAACATCTTAGTTCTGAGACATATTTTTGAAGAGTTATGACTAAAAAACTGAGATAAGTACATTCGATACCCATGCAGAAAGCAAAAAACGAAGGTATTGAGATTCAACTGGTCATAACTCCTGATTGAAATTTTTTAAGCCGGAATCCTTTATACAGGATATTTATGGGCTCAATGCGAGACTTTTCACCAAATTTCAGCTCATTTAAAAATAATTTTTTTTTCGCCCAAAAATGCATACAAAGTATCAGGAAAAATTTCAATTTTCAGGTGAAAATTCAATAAATTCAGATCGAGCTGAAACTTTGCAGGAATGTTCAGTAGTAGGTACTGAATCGACTTAGTTCTTGGAGTTTTTCGATAAAAAATTTATTTCACGAGTTATGGCTACTCAAAGTTCAGAGAATTATAAAAAATTCTCATTTTCCGTCGTTTGATTATATTTATTTTAAAAAATTGGTACTAAGTGCCCTCTTTTTATAATGCATTCTTCTAGTGTGTTTATTCATAATTACAAAAAGCTAAAAATCATTATCCTGAGACACATTTTAGTAAAGTTACAACCAAAAAATGGACATTAGTACATTAAAAATATAAACACCAAGCGATATGATTGTAACTAGCTTCAGGCACAACACCCAAAAACGACTTATTTAATTGTTTTTTTTTTAATAACTAATTTTCTTATATATTCCGTGATACAAAAGATCATTTTACAAAACCATCCACCACTTACCTCTTATTAAACACAGATATTAAATTTGTAAATAAAAACTACGGTAAACTGCACAAAAAAAAAAAACTTTGTGACATTTACATCCCTTATTACATAAAAAAAATAAATAAATAAATAAATTTAATGAATAAAAAAAAATTCCACTCAATGTATTTTCCTCTCTTTGAACATTAATTTTATTGTTTTGTCGCAATTAGTTGAACGTTTTTATATTGTTTTATCATGTTAAAAAAAAAACGAACCAACCATCCACCAACTCCACCCACACTATAGTTACATTTTTTTTTTTTTTTTTTGACAATTTTGCAACAACATTCAACCATTAAACGCACATAAAACAAAAAAATAAATGGAAAATACACACAGAAAAAAAAAAACGAAAATGAAAAATTTTATTTAACAGAAGCCTGATTAATAGTCAACCATTTGACTCGACTTTATGACAGCAGCGAGGCATAACAATTGGTAAAAAAAAAAAAAAAATTAAATGTTTTTTATTGTGTTTAATTTCTGTTATTTTTCATGCTGCAATAATAATGCAATTTTTAATAATAAATAAAAAAAAAAAAAACGAAATAAACGAAACAAAAACGCATTTGGTTGAAAATAAAAAAAAAATTCCACACTGTAACAAGGGTTGGTTGCACTTATTTTTGCTGCATCTTCCCTGTTTCTGTTTTTTTTATTTTTATTCTGTATTTCACAATTGTTTTAATAATAAATAATAAATTAAATTTACCATAGCCAACCCCATCACAACGTTGATCAATTATTGAACAGAGAAATGATAAAACTTTTCTGTACGTAACGGAATAGCAGAAGAAAGCGTAAAAAATATTCCAATTGTTTACCGAATAGTAGAATAGAAAAAATTATCTCAGAAATGACTTTTTCATTATAAAGATTATAGTTTTCGATGGGAAAAAATTTCATTTCTCTGTTATAAATCTCATTCAATGTTAATCAGCTTAAAAGAAATTCTTGTTTATAACTGAGAATACAACAAGTAGGTAGAAGATAAAGTAAAAAAAAAAAAAAAAAAACGTTGATTATTCTTAATCTAAATGACATCAAAGGATTTTGTATAATAGGTTGGAATTATTTTTTTTATTTAATAATTTCTATGGGTTTTTAATACTAATCGCATTTTGGAGAAATAATTAAAAAAAAAAAAAAAAAGAAAACGGACAGTTGGTTGTGTGGTTTGTTGTAATAAAATGTGTATCGGTGTAGATCGATCACTTGATCATTTGCATTGCATTGCAACAGATTTAATAAAATAATGATCATGGTTGAAGCTACCATTGACCTCTAGTATCAACCAACAAAAAAACAAAAATATGTTAATCGTGCCCAATTTTCAATTGATTTATTAATAACGCAACTGAAAAAAAGAAAAAAAAAAAACTCTCAAACAATTTATTCAACTAACGAACCGTATTGGTTATTGTCCATCAATGTATTCTGGTTAAATATTTTACTGAAATAATTTTTATTTTGCATTTATTTTGCCATTAGAATTTTGTGAGTGGTCTCACATTGTCTGTGGAAACTAAGCAAACTGTTATTGGTGGGTGGTTAAACCGTTCAGTCACAACAATAGGCGTTGAAATCCGGGCGCTTTTTATCCCTTCTTTTTGTTTTTTTTGTTTTTTTTTTTTTTTTGTAGTCTGTTAACAACCATCAACAATGATGAAAAAATGTGTCTATAGTACTGACTACAATAGAACGACACAAATTTACTTTACTCACACCATATAATTAGATATCCTTTGAAATTATGAGGCAGATAAACGTTTTTTAACATTTTTTCTATTTTTTTTTTTTTTTTGTTAACTCTGATTGAGCCATTGAAAATAATATTTAATGTGAATACATTACATGTGAAAGCGTTATTAAAGTCAACAAATGGACAATTGTTATTCTAGTTGGCCTAATGGATCTAAATTGTTTGCTTCTTTTTTTTTTTTTTTTATTATCACTCGTAGTACTGCTGTCCCTTTTAAAGTGGTTTGGGTTATTACAGGGATTAATCCTCTAATCACGTAGAAATAATTATTAAGAATTTATTAGATTTCTAGTTGTACGTTGTAATCTCTAATAAAATGTTCTAATGTCTTTCGTTGCACAAACGGATTATTTTCAGGAGTAACTTACTACCTACGACCTAACTCTACAAATATCTAGTCAACATTCTACGAGAAAAATTTATCCACAGGTGTTTTTTTGTCATAATAATCAACGTAAAAAAAAATAATTTTCACTCGTTCAGAGATTTAATCATTTGATCGTGATAACACAGAATTTATTTAATTAAAAAAAAAAAAACGCAGACACACAAACACATTGATACAACCTGTTTATAATGGAAAACAGAATTTTTTTTACTCTTTCTTTTTATTAATCATTTATTCCAAGAATAAATAAAATAGAAATAAAAATAAAATTATTTCTTTATCGTTTTCTTATCAATGCTATCTGTATTACAATCAAGATCGTCATCATTAACCGTTGATAAAATTTCTTTTGCCACACGAAACTCATTTACTTGCTCTTTACGCATATTACGAAATTTTTCCTCATGCTCCTTACACTCTTGTAACGTTTCTAAACGTCGTTTCAATATAATCGGATCAATTTTCTCACTTTTCTGCTCAATTTTCAATTGTATCCCACCCGATTTAATGTCCTCATTATTTTTCAATGTTAATTTTATATTTTCCTCATTGAAATGTGCACTCTTTTTACGTATTTGTGAACTATATGTATTTTGTGAGCTATTACACAATTTTGTATTTGACGGTATCGTTTGATTTGATGTTGATTTTAATTTCTTTAAAATTCCCTTCTTCATTGCCGGATTTGATGCTGATGACATGATTTTTCTCTGTTTTTTTTTTTATTTTTATTTTTTTTTTTTTTAGTATATATGCCAAACGTCCAAAATGTTTTTTTTTTTTTTTTTTTTTTGATTAATTAACTAACAAAACATTAAATTAAATGTCACTGAAAAAAATAAAAACAGACGTAGCATAGACTTTTGAAATGGAAATTTCCTATATAGCAATCGGTGCAAAGTATTAAAAGGGATTTCATTGTTTTTCCAGGTTGTTCATAAACTGTCAAATTTATTTCATCAGGATTTAATTCGCAACCACAAATCGAATGGTCCGCACACAACCACAATAAATACTTAGCGACGTTCACAGGATAAATATAATTAAATAAATAAAAAAAAAATATTCCACAGAGTAATTCATCAGCTTAAAAGTTTCTCTCTACGTCTTCAAAAAAAAAAAAAAAAAAAATTAATAAAAAATCCTTGTAAAGTTCCAAGTGCAAATAAAATTTTTGTTTCTTCTTTAGTTTTCTACTCAAGACAGAAACTTTAAGCATCCTTTAATCAGAGTAAATGCATTTTTTATTATTATTTCGGCAAAACAACTTGAACGTCATTGTTTTAACTCTTTCAAATGAATTTTTCTTGTTTAAATACAACCAACAAAAAAAAATTTCTTTTTTTTCCTATTTTACATCTTTGGAATAAAGTTTTTTTATTTTTATTATTTTTTTTTTTAAACTCAACTCATGTTGCAAATGAATGAAGCAAATAATGAATAAAGAAGAGAAACCTAAGGCAGCAGATTCGTTGTTATTCTAGATACAAGGATGCAGCATTACGGTTTGTCAAAATATTGAGTTGGGGAAAACTTTTAAAGTAGATAAAAACATAGAAGAAATAAATCGTGGATTTAGGTTTGGTTGTTTGCTGTTTTAAAACGCATATTTTTGTAGTACGTTCTTGGAAAAAGCTCAACGATCTTTTGTTGATATTCCGCAGCGTTAAGCATGAATAATGAAAATTGATTCTGTGGCGACGGGATTTTTTTTTTTTTTTGCTTTCGTTTCTGAAACGTTTCTGGCTGCTATGAAAAAATCAACAGAAAAAAATAAATGTTTATTTAAATTTCAGATGGGTTATTTTTAGTGGGTCATTTAAACCCATTTCGAACCATATGGCATAATAAAAATGGACATAATCTTTATATTATTTGCCTGGCAATTTTTATTTAGCACAAAAGGTGTTAACGAATGAACCAATAAAAGTCACTTTTCTATTTGAACTTTTTTATTACCTAAAATACCGATGCCATATGTTTCATTATAGCTTTTTATCAATTTTTTATTTTCATTCCTTTTCTTTTTATTTCCTCTGATTAATATTATTTCGTTTCTTCTTCTTATTATTCGTAATATACGTAATATTATTACACCTACGGCAGTGATAAAGAGAAAAAGGTTTTTTTTTTCTTTTCTTTTCTTGAATAAAATAAAATAAAAGAATTTCGGGGTGAGGGTACAACAACACGAATAGCGCCCAGAATAGAATTTTTTTTTTAATTTTGATTAATTTTTTATGTCTACAAAATATATTTAGTGTTGGCTATTAAGTACGAAAAAAAAAAGCTGTAAAAGCTGCTGGCCCCTTTTTATGTTGAATAAAGTGGTTTCAAAAAAATTGAAAAAGCAGCAAAATCGGCTCATTCACAATAAAGTCTCCAAAAAAAATGTTTTTTCTTTGACGAGAGAGATTATAGTGAATCGGTTGTATTTTAAAGACTGAAAGCTTTTCGCTCAATATTTTATACGTTGTGCTTTAACTGAGTGGGACAAATATGAAAATTTCTTTCTAATAGAATTTCTAACCGATTTTCCTTATTTATTTTTTAATAACTCAAAAACTACTCCATCAGCTGAGTAGGATATGGTAAAAGTTCAACAGTTTCACACAAAGCTTTACAGTGTAAATACAGAGGAGTAAAAATTGAATTTTCTCCACATAATATGCGCAGGGAAAAACATTTTTTTCTTTTATTATCAATATGCAAAATCCTTCGATCCTAAAACATTAACTTTTCCTGCTTATAATAAGCTGCGTTTTTTTTTTTATTTATTTATTTTTTTTTTTTTATACGTTAATAATTCAGCTTGATATCTACTTTAAACAATAATTGAACGCAAAAGTTTTATTTAGTTGGTAACGTAACGGAAATATAAAATGCCAATCAGCTGTTTATCATAATATTTATAAATCAGTTTAACGCGAATAGCACACTTGAACGGACGTTTATATTTGTCCCTCATTTTTTAATAATATTTCCGACGCACGTTTATTAATAAAGCTTTGAAGAAAAAAAAAACTGTTTTACCGCCAAATGTGTTTGTGTTTTATGTATAGAGAAATTCAATCAATTAATACGATAAAAAATTATTTCAAAGCATAATTAATACAAAAATAAATTTATTAAAAAAAAAATCAAGAAAGTAAGCTTTAGTCATTAGTATTTAAATAAATAATAATCGAGATAAAAATAATTTTTTCTAATGCTATGGAGACGCCTGGTAATTAGTACTATTTATATGGAAGCTTTTGGTTTTTTTTTTCTTTTTTACAATTCTATTATCAATGCTCTTGTTTTACATTTGCAAAACAAAAATTAAAAAAAAAAAAACAGAAAAACAATTAGCTCGTTGACTGCTAAAATTAAAACATTAATAGATATCAGCTAAGCGTGAATCAATTTTTTTTTATTAATTAAACACGCGAATAGATAAAAAGCACAAAATAAAAATATGAAAAAAAAATCAATAACAACAACAACAAAATATTTTTTTTTTTTTTCGTTTCTTTTTTTTTATTATTTAATTAACTTTTGCTTTTGTTAATAAATAATTAAAAATGTCATCGCCAGATTTTTTATTATAGAAAAAAAAATACAATTTTTTTTTCATTCTCTGTTCATTTAATTAAGAGATAAAAATCAATTTATTTACAACAACAACAAAAAAAGCTTTTAGGGTTCCATATCTATAAATTTTATCAGTCATTAAATTTTTTTTTCTATTATTTTCGAACGAAAATACATTTTTTTTTTTTTGTTTTATGAATTATTGATGACGACGAAAATAAAAAAAGAATTTTTTTTTTACTTGTTTCAAACGGGGCTAAATTCAGCAAAGTACACAACCTTGATGATTTTATTTATTTTTTTTCCATTGATTAAACTGTTGCATTTAATTTACACTTAAAAAAAAAAAAATAAAGTAGGAAAAAAAGCTCATTCTGTTTGAATAAATTGAAATGAAATTTCGTCTTGAGTACGTAAATGGATTTTATGAATAAAGAATTAAGTAAACAGCACAAGTGTCAATAGTATTATGAAATGGAAAACTAAAGGGATAAACCACCCTCAGATGGGATCAAATGATAAATATCATTAACATCTTATTTGAGATTTATTGTTTCGTAAATGATACTTGACTGCCATTGATTTATTTACCTATAACGTTTGTATTCGACGTTATTGCTAATAAATTAAAGCTTAAATTGGTTAATCCTTTTCTAATGTTCTGCTGCTGGTTTTGCCCTTTTTTACTTCTGTTTTGTTTCATTTTGTTTTATTTTTTTTTATTCACAATTATTTTCCCTTGTTGTTTCAAATTTGGGTAATGAAAACACTTTCTCTGTTTCTCTGTGTTAAACCTGCCATTTGGTGTTTAGTCTACCCCTTTGCAACGTACAACACGGACATAGCTTATCACACATTAACGTGAATCGTAATAAATTAGTGGATAATTTAAATAAAATCCTTAATAACTACCACCCACTGTTAAAAAACCCCCAATGCATAAAAAATTAAAAATAAAACGCTGCCAAATGCACTGTAACGTAAAAATTCTTTAGGTAAGCTTTTAAAATAATAAACAATTATCGTACAAAAAATGAGCACTCTAAAAGCCACTTATTGGTTATAAAAGCACAATTAATAATTATTTTATTAAATTATCTCACCACATTAATTGTGTCGGATAATCAATGAATAATTGATGGGAAATTTTTTTAGTGTGCAAAATGCAGAGGAAATTTTATTTCGGCTTTCTGTTGCTTCCTTAATATTTTCGATTGATTATTAGACGACTTGTGCATGGTTAGTAGGAAATCTATTGTAAAATTTATCTTTTATAAGCTATGGAATATTCGTTTTAAAGTTTGAAAATAAGTTTCACGTCCCGTAAAGCTCACTGAAAAATCTATCAACGTTTTACAAAAACATTTAAAAACAAATTATTGCAATAAACAGGAGAAAAGCAAAACAAATGATGATAAATGCATTCAATGTTATTCCTGAGCTTTTCGCTTTTTTTTTTATTATTTTGTTTTTCTATTTTTACGTATTGTCAAAATGATAGATGATGGCATCACAACACATCGTCGTATTATTGGCATAAAAATGTGATTTTCAATAAATAATAATAAAAAATGTATACAATAAAAAGCTCATGTTAATTAAGCTTTAATATTTATTTATTCCCATTACAACGACAAAGTTTTTAAATAGGAAATCATCGCATGTCATTCACTCATTTATTATTATTTAATTTTTTAGTTTTTTTTTTTTTTTTACTTGACGGCATTTACTTGTTTAGGGTTAGAAAAAAACACAAATCTTACCAAAAACAAAAAAGCACAACGAATAAATATTTTTTTTTTAAAACATAAAATTGGCAGTCAGCATATTTAATAAAAATAATATTACCAAGCAGAAGTACTTCGAGTAGCTGCAGCTACTACCATAATGACCGCAATCGCATAAAAGGGGTAAACTTTTTTTTTACTTGATTTATTGCACTTTTACGTTTTGTTATTTTATAATTTAATGTTTTTGAAAACAAAGAGGGGAGTGTAACAAAGAAGCAAAAAAAAAAATTGTCAAAACATTATGTTACGTTAGTTGTAATTAGTTTGTTGCGTTAGTGGTAAGAATTTTTTTCTGTACGAACTTTTCCCTAATAAATTTCATTTAATTAACTTTTATTAACCGGATTAGATAGTCAATTATTAATTAAATTTATTTATTGTGATTGAAAAATAATAAATGGTGTAAGCACTACGAAATTTTTATATCTGTACCAAACTGATTGACATTTTAATTCGCATTTTATGCCGTACGCTAGTTGAATGAATCTGTTGGCAAATTATAATTTTCTTACGTGATGGGAATTACAATTTTTCCATGACTTATTAAATTTAATTCATTTTTTTTTATGTGTGTGTGTGTGTTATTGAAAATTTGATTATTTGATAGAGGTGAGAGCATTTCTTGTTTAACAATTCAATAGCAGCAGAAACAACAAGAATAAAAATTTTCTTCCTTCTCCTTTTACAAATTTAAACAAGACAACAAAAATCCTTTTTTTTTTTTTTTTATCTTTATGGTTCAGGATCGACCTTTATCGTATATCAAATTCAATAAATTATTTGATATTTACATCTCTTTACGCTTTTTTTTATTCAAATAAAGCACGAAGGAAAATTTATTTAAAAAAAAAAAAAAATTTTTTTCGTTGATGTCCTTGCCACGGTTTTTGGTTATATTTTTGGTTTGAAGGTCTGGTGATTTAGCCCATGAATCACTTGCTTAAACATTTTTTAAAAACATTCAAAAGCATCTTAAAACCAGATGTGATTAGTAGCAAAACAGTGACTTAAAACAGCGGTCAAGAAATTAACCAAAATCACTGACTAATTACAACAAAATAAAAACATTTTCTATCTGTAATCAAATAGTAAAAACTCAACAAACTCACATAAAAACTATTCCTGAGTCATCATAAACTAAAAAAAAAAAAAAAACGATAAGACGGCAACTTGAAATTCCTCCACCAAACAAAACAAAAAAATCACAGCGACATGAATTAAATTCGGCAACAAACGAATGAAGAAGAAGGAAATTTTTTTATTATCCCTTAGATTATCGAATGGATTTATTTGTTAAATGAAGCAAATTATTGAATTTATTCTAAGATTAATGTATTTAGTTGCCTAATATCCTTCCAAAAATTTTTTATTTGTTTTGTTGATGCAACTAGAAGAAAATTTTTGTAATAAATGTGGCCGTCGATATAAAATAGAAAAAGAAAAAATAAATAACGTGGCATTAGATGGGAAATTTTTTATTCTGCTTTGATTGCACCCCGCCCTTTATTCACTAATATTAGCGATCATTTACTATTAAGGGTTCATTTGCTTAACTGTATTAACTCGCATTATTACTGTGCATTAAGGCATTACGGAACTATTAACACATACGAGATGCGAATAGTTAAGGGTTGTTTATTACCAAAAATAAAATAAAAAAATTACTCTAAAATTATTGAATTATTCATCACGAAATTTACTTTTTCCACTTCTTATTTGCTCCGTTTTTTAGTTAGTTTCGAATAAATCGTTTTATTTCGATTAAGTTTGGTCTGGGCTGGTCTGGTCTAACAAACATAATTATTGTGTGCTTTTTTGGTGTTGGACTTTCGCTATTATTTGCTGGTTTCTTTCGTTAGTTTACTTAAAAAAAAAAAAACTTTATTTAATTGGATTTATTTGTTATTTTCATTGGAATTTATTATTTGTATTTAAGCAACTGTGTTGTGTTTTGTGTTTGGTTTTACTTTTGCTTCGTTTTTTTCCTTTGCTTTTAACTATCCGCCACTTCATAAGTACAAACCGTTTTCTTCGTGTTCGTTTTTTTTTATTTTTAATAATAATTGGAAGGTGGTAATGCCGTATTTAGTTAAATGAATTATTATTATTATTATTTTTCTTCGTTTTTTTTTTTGCTTTAAAAAAAAAAATTATTAAGAATATACACAGAAAATCGTTATAAATCACAAAAATTAAACTTTATTGAGAATAATCCCATTTAATAGCTAGAACATGATATAAAAAAAAAAAATTCTTATGAATTTATAAATTCAGACAGAATCTGTTGTGAAAGTTTTCCCTTTTTTTTTTTTTTTTCTTCTCCTTGGTATCCTATACGAGACAGTAATTGTTATTTTAATGTTTCTCAAAATAAAAAATAAAATCTTTATAGCTGGATACAAAAAAAATACATTAAAAGCGAGCAAAGCATAAAGTTAAAGGATGAGCAGAAGATTCATAAATAAACTTCTGGTTTTCTTTTTTTCCTTTTTTTTTATTCACATTAACCTTGAAAGCTATTAGAAAGTTTTTTATTTTTTAATTTTTTTTACCCAAAGCTGCTTTTCCTAGTGCAGAGGAAAAAAATTAAACAAAGTTTTACTGATTTTGTTGTTGTTGTTGTTGTTGATCCAATTGATATTCATTTATGTCAATAATACGGCGCCAGACAATTTTTTTTTTGTTTGTTGTTAGCAATAGTGAAAGTTAAGGGATGATATTGCACTTTATTGTTGAATGATTATGATGATTTGGCAAATATAGTTTTTGTTTATAACGTGAAATTTATTCTTTTTTCTCCAGCTTTGTGAAAAATGAATCAAATAAATGTTTATTTACGTTACTGATTTATGTGTTATGTGTTGACAAAACTAATGATTTTCTGATTATCACGGGTTTAACTGTGTTAAAAGCAGTGTTTTAAGCGTGTTAATCCTAAAAAGGTTGTCTTATTAAGATTATTGGCGAACGAATTGTAACCAAAGTACAGTGCATTTTGCCTTTAAAGAGGCCTTTAAATCACCAAGTTGTTAAGCTTAATGAAAGCTTAATTCAGTAATCCAGTTTGTGATAAACACAAAAAATAATAATTTCATTGATAAGCTAATTAACTCACCAAGGAACGTTAAATAATTCCCTGGAGAAATTCCAAAATCTCTTTAAATTATCATTAATGCAATAATTATACAAAAAAAAATTTTTTTTTATTAAAATCTCTGCTTATTTATTAATCAAAATAAATATTTATTAATAATAATTTATAATTGTTATTTTAAATTCATTGGTATTGGTTTTGTGTAATAATATTCCGTTGGTCAGCCGTAGGCTATTGCCGGAAAACAGTAAACAACAACGAAATATAGAAATGTAGGAAAATTTTTCTCCTTTATTTTTTTTTTTTTTTTATTTATTTCATTTATTTGTTAAATAGAAAAGTAACACAAATTCTGTTATTTTTAGTTGAGCAAATATTTATCTAATGTATTATTGTGTTTATAGATAATTTCTATTAATAAAAAATTAAATTTTTATTAAAGGGGTGGTCTGTAATCCATAATTCGATTCAAATTCGATTAATTGATTTAAAATAATTTAAAACGTTTTATACTTTAAGTAATTATTATAAATCGGTTTAACTGATTAAATTTTTTTATTTACCTTAGTATCCCTTATCTAAACCAACCACATACACCAGCCACCGTGAAAAATGATCAAATTACCGAAAAATCAAAATGCAATAATCATTTACCATCCAGCAATTCAATAACAAAAAAAGGAAAAAACAGAAATTAAAAAAAAAATAATGATGTCATTAGACATCGCGTTGCTAATTCCTTTTTGTATTTCAAGTAACAAAACGGGAGGGATGGAAAAATAAAAAAAAGTTCAGGAAATCATTAGAGAAAATTCAACAAAGAGAAAATAATTTCTTTTTTTTTATTTCTGTTGTACCATTTAGATAAAAAATCAGATCAAACGTAGCATAAATGTAATTGGAATACAGATTAAACAAAAGGATTTTTCGCTTCTTTTTTTATTATTTTTTATTATTTTTGAGTACAGATAAATTACGTTTTAAGATTGCGGCATTAATTGACGTTAAAATGTTAAAAGAAAAATCAATAAAATCATTCAACCCCCCCATTTTTTGTTATTCAAATTTAATGGCTTGTAATAATGAATAATAATAATAAAAATAATAAAAATATTCATCGGAAGTGTTTGGCATTCGCAATAAAAACGAATGTGCATATGGAAATTTTTATTGCGTCACCTATCATAACTCCTCGTAACGGAATAACATACAACGGACACAGTATAATAAATATGTCAAGTAAAATCATGATGAGGGGGATAAATTTAGAAAAAAAAAAAAAAAAAACTGTGCAAACTACCACAGCACGCCTATACAAACACTTCCTGTCTACATGGAAAATGTTCTATCAAACGATTCAGTGACAGGCACCGACACACTAGAATAAATCGCAATAAAATCAATTAAACCGAATAATAAAAAAAAAAAACAACAACTAATTAACGACAAACACAAGAAATTAATTCAACAACAACTAAAGAAAAAAAAAACATCCACCATCCCTTAAACAAATCGCTGTAAAACCACCAACAAAAACATTGCAAAAAAAAAAATTCTTTTTTTCTACTCTAGAAAATTTATTATTCGTTTGTCGTTTTGCGTTTTGTTTTTTTTTTTTTTTATGGTTTTTAGAGGTTTTTATGGTTTTACACTGGTTTAGTTTTTTTTTTGTTTTATTAAATTACCATTATTCATGCATAAAAAGAAACTTTTCTTTTTTTTTTTGCGGCGAACTTTTCTTTTTTTTATTGAGCCAAAGAAATGAAAAAGCAAAAAAATAAAAAAAAATATTTTTATTTTCCTGGATTAAGAATAATAAAAATTCAATAGATAAACTGGAAAATAATTTAATAATTTTTTTTAAGGATTGAGGGACAAAGAAATAATAAATAAATAAAAAAAAAGTTATTTATTCAGCTGGCCATTTTTACGGCTTTCTATATTCACTTACAGAAGAAAATCCATAAAACATAAAGGAAAAAGGGCAGAAAAATTAATTTTAAAATAGAGAAAGTTGTGGAAAATTAAAGTTTTACATTATTACTGTTGTTACGGAGTATTATTATTATTATTTTACAGGACTGTTTTGAGGGGGGTTTACACAATAAATCAAAACGGGTTGGCATCACCAATTTAAATAAGAATTAGATACTTCAGTGTTTTTTTGTTCCCTTCTATTGTAACACAGAGTTAGATTTTTATTTCTTATAACAGAGCTTTTGTTGTTTAAGAACAAAACTTTTTTTGCAAACAATTAATTAAAATAAAACAACAGAAATGCGCTTTTTACTTTTTATTATAAAAACAGAAAAAAAAACAACATTTTTTATTCCTTGTTACACAGTCATAGTTTTGTTGGCAAAATAAAAAAAATTCTAGTAATAAAATTCTTGTCTTGTGTGCTATGAAAATACTTGAAGTAAAATTTTCTTAATATCAGCCGACAATAAATATTTAAGTAAGCAACAACAGCAAGTAAAAAAAAAACAAAAAACTTTTATTTATTTTTATTGTCAATTAAGGGAACCCTGTTGCATAATTTGTCACCCAAAAAAAACCGGGCATAAACCGTTGAAAAACTTTTAAAATTTTTAATTAATAACAATAAATTTAATGAATCTACTGTTTTACGCACAATTATTATATCGTTAACAATGTGCTGTATTGTTTATAAACAGTAAAATATCCATCCACACGCAAACATCGAAGAAAAAAATAAAAATAAAATCGCAAATTTTATATTAATATTAATTGCAGTTGACTTAATGTGTTTAGGGTGATAATAATAATAATAATAATAATAATAATAATAAATAATTTAAACTACAGGAATTTTATCATTATTAAGATTAATGGTGGAAGTTATGGAAGTTTTTCCATCTTCTTCTTTATCTTCATCTCTTTAGCATTAACGATCAGAACAGCACAGAAAAACACAAAAAATGTTAAGAGCGAGAAAAAGGTAAATTTTTGATACTGCCCCTCACAGAATGTGTTTCCGTCAAGACAACAAAATTCCATTTATTTACGTTGAGGTACCAACGAAAATTTTGTTTGAGTAATAATTGATGCTTGAGTTGTGTTTTCTTAAGATTTTAATCGTTATAGAAGCGCTGGTTTAACATAAATCAACCCGTAATGACTTTTCTACAATTTATGCAGTAAAAATACCACAAAACATCCTGCAACACCCAGATCAATTTAGTCTTGTTTTACCTTAACAAAAACAAACCCAACCATCAAAAATGCAGGTGAAACCCTATTTTGTCTAGCAAAAAAAAGTTAAATCCAATCGTATCCAACCTAGATCTATAATTAATTATCCAAATAATACATTACTAATCTACTTAACTCACAATAATCCATTTACTTTTTTTTCCCCCCGTTTAACATTACAGGACAAACAAAACAACAACAATAAAAAAAAATTAAATATTTCACTCGATAGTTACTTAATAGCATCAAAGTAGTTGTAGAAACTCCAAATTTCATTACTTATCATCACTATTACTAGTATACCGTGCTATAAAAGAGGATAGGGGACAGACATATTTAATTACAGACATAATCTACTCCTAATCCTTTAAATTAAAAAAAAAAAAAAAAAATCCAACTAAAACTGAGTAAAAAAAAAAGGAAACAAAAAAGCATTTCGTCTCTTCCACACTCATTTGTTGATTTGTCTAAAATTATCTAATTGATGTTAAGCGTTACGTAAATGTTCTTCAGAACAATTTCCATATTCTATGTGACATGTGTGTGTGTGTGTGTGTGTGTGTGTGTCTGGTACGTAAATAATATGCATTCGTTAACGTAAACATAACTTTTTGGATAATGGTTTTATCATGTCAGGTAAACTGTTAAAACGGTAATTTTACTCTTTTTACAAAAAAAAAAATAAAAAAGTCACAAACAACAAGCTTTACCCGTACCCAGTAGATGGGTAAATAAATTTTCATTTGCCAAAGAACAGCAACAGCAACGAAAACTATCGAATTTCAACAAAAAGAAAAAAAAAAAAAGAAAATAATGAATAAAGTTAAAGTTTTTTAATCTTTGGTTTCGAAGAAAAAAAAAAGAAACTTTTTTATTTATATTGTTGATTAATTATGTGAAAAAGTTTAAGTTAAAATTTTTTGAAGCTTTCTTAATAAGCAAGCTTTTATTGGTGATACCAAATAAAGATGAAAAACATCGATAATTGCTGTAATTATTTACCATAAAAATTCTTCCAATGCTGCTTCTACATAACAAAAGCTTTGCAAAATACACACCCACACAAAAAAAAGAAATGCTTTATTTAAAGAGGATAGAGTTGTGTGTGTGTGTGTAGAGAAATTTTTTGCAGTAACAAAAATTCAATAACAAGTTCTTAAAAATAAAAATAAAAATTGTATACAGTAATTTCTATTAAGTGAATTCTCACAAATAGTAACAACAACAGTAATAGACGAAGAAGAAAAAGCTCCACAATATGTTTGCATAATAATACATACAGTGTGTATATATATAAAGTATTCTGAGCGACTCTCAAATTTTTTTTTTTATTTTGACTAGTCAATAAATGATTTAAAAGATGAAGAAAAAAATTTGAAATTTATTTTTTCTATTTATTCATTTCAGCAAAAAAAAAAAAAAAAGCAAAGAAAAGAAAAAAAGCTACAATTTATTCATTGTAGAGTAAATTTGTGTTGGCAATAAATAAATAAATAAGTAAAAAAAAAAATATTTCACAAAAATACCAAAATTGAACTTATTCAACAATGTACGAACCAATCAATGAACTACATTTAGTGGAAATTGATGGAAAAATAAATAAATTTAACAAAACGGATGGGAAAAAAAAGTTTCTGTACATTTTAAAAGCTTTAAGTAAAGTTTAACAAGCGAAATTATTATTAATTATATTTTAAACGAAAATTGAATTTTCCATTACTGATTTGATAGTTTGTAATGTGATAGCCGCACAAAACAAAGAAAATTCACCAACAATTCGCATTTTAACAAACCGCTTGAATAGCATTGAAACGGTTTATTAAATCCCTGACGAGTATCTGTGCCACAAAGCACACACAATTTTTTTTTTTTTTTTAATAATTCACCAAGAAAAAGCTTCTTTAAAACTTGTAAAACAACCGAAGTAATTCACCATCTAGATATCCGGTTAAGGGAATTTAATAATATTTTCCTTTCCTATTAAAAATGAAGAAATTATTAGATTATTACTCCCAGGAGTGTGTTGTTGTAGTAAAACAACAGCAACAGCAACAATAATAATAAAAAAAAAATGTAATCAAATAACAAAAGGTGCTTTTTCACATTAAAAAAATAAAAGCTTAATTACAATAACGTAGGTGATTTATTGTTATTTCTCAATAAAAAAAAAGAATTTTTTTTTTTCTTTCGTTGCAATTAAGTAAGAAAAACTTGGAGGAAATAATACAAAAAAAAAATCTACAATTCGTTAAATGTAATAGAAAATAGAAAATAGAAAAACGAATGAATGAACGAACGAGAATATTATGTATGGTGGTTGAGAAAGAATGAGAAAATTAGGTGATAAAGCTGTCAGTAAAATATAAACTTTTATTGACATAACAAAACATATTATTCATATATGATAGAAATCAAATAAATAAATTTTATTTTTGTGGTTAAATAAAACCACATCGATAAGATATTGTCACGTACAGAAGAAAATATTAAGTAAATTGTAAAATCATATGCAGCAGTAGTAGCAGCAGCAGCTGCTGCAGCATCAGTTGTTGTAGCAACAATAACAGTGGTTGCAACAACACCACCAACAACAACAACAACAACAACATAAGCAGTTTGTAAGAAGTAACAAAATCGAAAGAGAAAATTTATTTAAATAATACAAACTGAGTGTAAACGTTGACTTCCAGCAATAACCAATAATCAACAAACGAAAAAAAAAAAACATAAATATCGAAAATTATAATAAAATGAAAATAAATCATTGAAATGATTTAGGGAGAAAAAAATGATTCTGAGATCACTTAGATGAGGATTTTTTTTTTCGAAACTTTATAAATAAATATGGGGAGCTTAGCAATGATTTTCGTTTAACCCATTTCGACCGATATAACGTGAATGATGCTGTGAACAATTTTATCGATTTAACAATGAAGCTAGATGCTCAGCCGTAGTTTAATCCAAAGTGACTTCGTCAGACGTACGATTAAATATTAATTTTTAAAAGTAAAAAAAGCTAAGAGTTTTCGATTGAACTGGCAACATGTGGGACAGTCTTTGTGGGGGGTTTTTTAATTTATTTTCGAGATAAGGAAATTTTTAGATTTTTGGTCGCTAAAATACACCGTTTCGAGTGTAGTAGTCACGGTATATTAGCTGCCCATCGATCAAATCTTATCCAATCTCAAATATTTTTTGTATTTTGGATTCAGAATTGAATTCTTAAAAGAAATCGCAAATAAACTAATAACCTCCGGAACGAATTTTTTAAAAATAAAAATTGTCAAACATGGAAAATAGTGTCAAAAAAAATCTAGTCAAATCTTGTAAGTTATACGCCTGATATATCAGCTCCAGTTCAATCAAATCCAATCATACAATAAGCAAATAAATAGCCATCCCTTACCAAAGAGCCACTGCATCAAATCACAATCAATAGAAAAAATCATTTTGTTTGATTAAAAACTTAAAAAGTTTGAAAAAATGAAAAAAAATTTCAAAAAGTAAACAAAAATTATTATCGAGAAATACTTTAATAAAAAAAAAAAAAAAAAATTTAATTAATTATATTAAAATAAAATAAATAAATAAATATTAAAAAAAAAATAAAAAAAAACTTTTCAATTCATATCTTCGATGACTGTTAACAAAAACTTTGAACAAACTTAACATATTTATGGAAATCAGTAGAGAGAAGAGAAAAGATAAAAAAAAAAAAGCAATACGTCGCAAAAGCAATACAAAAAGCGTCATGTTAATTTTTTCTTTCTTTCTTTTTTAATATAATTTCCCTTAAGTTATATAAAAAAAAAAAAAAAAAAAGAAAAAAACTTTGTCTATGTATCCCTTATGTAAAATAATATAGAGAATAAATTTAATTTAATAACTTATCATCGTATAACTTGTTGTAATGTCCCTTTGATACAAAATTTCCATTCCTCAATTTCAATTTCATCGATTAATTCATCGATATTACCTTCATCGCATTAATATTAAAAAATAAAAAAACCTTGTTTACCACCACCATAACTGAACGACCAATACCAATATTAAACTAACCTGGTTATCTATGCCGCTATTTATTATATTTAAAAGCAAAAAAAAAAAAAATGTATCTTCCTATCTGCTGCTTCGCATTATCTGATGAATAACTATGATGTCCATATACATAAATATGTAAATCGGTTCGTACGTTTTTTATTAGTTTTTATTATTATTATTATTTTAATAATAAAAGTGACAAGCATAATATTTTTAACACTTTATTCCTCTGCTGTGTTCCACAGTGTCCCGTATGCAAAGTAAAATTTAGAAAAAGAAAAATTTACAACAAACCCAGCATTATAAATTCATAAAGTTCGTTCGTTCGTTCGTGTTTTTTTTTTTTTTTCGCTTTCTTTTTTTAATGATAATAAATTTTATTAGCTCAATATAAAAGTTATTACTTTTTAAACACCGATAAAAAAAAAAATAATTCTACAAGCTTTGAATGAGAACAATAAAGCTCCTACAACAAAAATGTTCATCCCCATTGTACTGCAATCGTATGTTTTTTTGGTAATAAATAAAAATTCATCAACTATGTGGCTACAGAAATTAGTTTCATTTAGTTTTTTTTTTTTTAATTTTTTGTTAAGTCAATAAGACTTAAAACATCTTCTCTGTTTAACTAAGCCGAATGTAAATAAAATTTGTTAACCAAAGTGGAAGAAGAAACAAACAGCAGCAGCAGTAGCAGAAAAGTTTCTTACAAAATCCGAATATGGGTTAAAAATTTATTTTGTGTACATGGCTGAAAGTTTATTGTTTATTTGTATTTCTGTATTCGGATGTTGTTTTGTTTAAAGAAGCTTTTTAAGATTTTCGCAATTTTTTTTTTTTTGTTTTTCTGGCCTTTTTTTATGAGGTTTTTGGTTTTAAAAATGTTTTAACTTTAAGCCCGTATAAGTTGTGGTCATTTATGGATGATTAATGGTGAAATGAAGCGAACATTAATTAATAGGGATTTTTGGATTGTTTATTAACTAGACATTTAGTTGAGTTTTATCTTAACCCGTTTACAGAAGCTTTTCTAACTGTTACAACACTGGAATAATCACGAAAAAGTGCGTTATGTCAGTTAGTTTAATTAATTTTCAACAATTACCACCGATTTTATTAATTTATTTAAAGACAGAGAATCACTGTGATTAAGCTTAAGTCTCGAAACTTTATAAATCACATAACCAAACAACTTTTTTTTTTTTTTTGTTTTTTGTAATCACAAACTTTGCCAGACACATCATTCAACAAAATTAATTTATATAAATTTTTTTTTTTATTTTTTTTAAATAAATCCGCCCCCCAATTTGACACAATAAAAAATATTGATGATAATTATATAATGTTTGGCATATTTTAATTAAAACATTATGTGACATTTTACACAAGCACAAACACATACAGATGACCTGTCCATGGGAATACAAATTGTGATTAAGCTATTCAAACAGATGTAACATTTAACCTCTGATATATATATATATATTTATTTTGTAATCAATTTTCTCTCCTATTTAAAAAACAAAACAAAATTTGTCACTGGATTATTGGATAATCAGCATTGTTTTAAGCGTAAAAATGGCTGCCAAATAAATTTGTTTTGATTCGTTCGATGATTAATAGTTCTAGTGATATTTTTACACAAATAACGGAATAATAATTTTTCTTCCTCAGGATAAAAAACACTGAAAACTTTAAGAAACCCAAAAATATTTTATTTTTAAATCAATTATAAAAAATCCTTTTGTTAACTTTGTTAATGTTGTGAATTAAATATTCCGTCGAAAATATTTTGCGTTTTTTTTTTTTTTTTTTTTTTAAACAAACAACAAAAGTCCATACGTAATTCAATTAATATACAAAAAAAAAAAAATTAAATTTTAACAACAAATTTCTAGTTTTTTTTTAAATAAAATAACAGAGGAGATAAAGTTGCTGAAAAATAAAAAAAAATAAACTTTTTCAATATTGAATTAAACTTTGTCGAATTTAAATTTAAAATATTATTGTGGGTGGGTGGATGTTGGTGGATAGATTGTTGGATATATTTAACGTTATACTGTCACCCTTTCATCATAATTAAATTTCTAGCAACAAACTTATTGCGAGTATTTATCATATAGAAAAACAAAAAAAAAAAATAAAATCAAAATTTCTTACTGTTCCTTCTACTTCCAGACGACTTGAGTTGTATTTTCCAAAATTTTATTCATAACCCATCAAAAAAAAAAAAAATAAAATAAAATAACAAAACTTTTTACTTGTTTATCTATATATGCAAATTTTTAAATCTGTATAAAATTATTATTAGACTTTGTTACATAAATGATAAATTTTTAATTTTTAATCAAAAATCATTTACTGTGGTCACTTTTATATATTTTCTATGTTGGTACCCACCCACGTTACCCTTCAAAATATTATTTTAATAGACAATTTTCAATTAAACACAAATCTATTCAATTTTATTATCATATTTTAATAAAGTAATTGGATTTTTGTGATTACCCTAACAAAGCTAACGATTCTAGCAACAAAAAAAAAAAATAAATAAAAGGTTTAAGGTGTGACTACTAAGGGGTATTAAAATCGAAGGCTAAACTCTCGATTAAGAAATTTTCTTTTTTTTTGTTCTTACTTTAAATTATTTAACAAAATCCAATTAAGTAATAATTACATAAAAATGGAAAAAAAAATTAAAATCATTCTGCCTGTTTTAAAGATAAAACAAAGAGATAAGAAAATTTTTGCACTTGACTTGTCTGAGCTTAATGTAACTCAAGTACAGTAAGCAAACTGCATAAGCGTAGAAATTCCTTCATCTTAAAACAACTTGAACATTCCTTTTAGACAATTCCGTGCAATTTTATAAATTTATTTTCTTCCTTCTTTTATTAAATTAAGAAAATAAAAAAAAAAGAAGAAAAGTTCCTTTAATTTATGCAACACAGCGGACAACACAGTTGATTGTGTGCAAGTCAAAGAAATGTGCTTTTTACAACTAGCTTTTAACACTTTTTTTTAAATTTTTTTTTTTTTTTTTATTTATTTATTCCAATGCAAAGTGGATGCTCTTTTTTTTTTTTTGTTGTTGTTGTCTGTTATATGTAAGAAAATTCAATAAAAATTATTTAATTTGAAAAAAAAATTATTTAAACGCTGCTGCTTCTGCTGCTGCTTTTTTCTTTGTATTGATTTTCTATTGAAAATAGTTTAGGATTGTATAGCAGGATGTTTAATTAAGTGATTATTCTCTACTCAACACGTATTAACAATACAAAAAAAACCCCTAGTAAACAATAGAGAAAATTCATATTAAGATGCGAATGCGATGATAAAGTTATTTCAAGGAAGTCTGCCTTGTCTGTCTTGCCTGTTTCCACTAGATTTATCAAATTTTATTTCGCCTTTTTCCACATTAAAAATTAAAATGTTAGTGTTTTAATTATTTTTTACATTGAAATTAAACCGAAATAAAAATCTTTACTCTAGACTAATTAAGCTAACATTTAATTCTGTTACGAAAAAAAAAAAAAAAAAAAAAATCTTTATTAAACGAAACACGATACGATAAAGATTTAAAATAAAAATTAAAAAAAAAAAAAGAGAGCAAAAAATAAAAGTCCAAGATATAGAAAAGATAAAACGAATGAAAATAAATCCGATTTATAAAGTTATAAATTTTAATGTCATGAATCTTGATTGTTAAATAAGATTTAAAAACCTTTTTTCTCTGTGAAATTTAAGATTAAGATGGGGAAATAAAATCAGAGAGAGCTAAGATGATAAGATTTAACGTTATATTATTTTAATTTTTGCTACAATTGATGTATTTCTATTTTAAAAGCTTACGGAGATTAAACGTCGCTTTTTTTTCCTTTCTTTCTTTTATTCATTTTTTAAAGATGAATTAGGTGAATTTTTTCGACGGATTTTAATTAATAAAGGTGTGATCCGTTGATGACTGAACACTTTTTAGTTACGTTAATTTTTAATCATTAAATTAATTAAAAATATTTTAAATATGAATGCAAAACTGCAGCTAAAGCAGATAACTAACGGTTAACGATTAACTGTCAGTTAAAGTGACAGTTAGTGGAAAATTTCTTTGAACAACAAAAATTAATGCAAATCATGCAAATTATGAAAATATAAAATTATAAACACAATAAACTATTCGTAGTAAATAAAATGAAACTTTTCACTAATCGAAACTCTTTCGTTTGCATATTTTCATTCATAATTATTTTCCGTAGCCAATAAAAATTATTGAACAAATCGAGAAACTTTATTACAATTATTGGTAACAAGTTTTTTATTATTATTATTATTATTATTTACTCGTCGTACAACAATATTTAATTTTTTTTTATTGAAATATTAATGCTGTGGCAGAATTAGGTAGAAATTTGTTTGAAAATCATTAAAAAGTTTTTTTTTCCATTTTTTATTTAGTTATTATTAAAATTATTTACATCATAATTAAAATTTTGTTATTTTTAAATTGTTTTTACTCTGTACGTACGTAGAGTTTTCAAGTTCAATATAAGGTAAATTCGTTGACAAGTGAATTTGTGCTTAGCAGGTAAAGAAATTTAACTTTTCTCTTGTGTTTGCATGGTGCAAAATCTGTAGCAGAACTTTATCGATAAAATATTGACTAATGAATTTTTTTTTTATTTTGTTTTCATCATCCACCACCGCCACCCCCATTAATCATCAATTGTTTCTATTAATAAATAAAATGTAATAAAATTACCGTAACAAAAGTATTGAATTTTAGAGTTCTCTAACAAATAGGAAAAAAATACCCCGAAAATTTTGTAACAAACAGGAATACAACAAGTTTTTCGTATTTAATTTGTCTTTAATAATTTATCAATAGAAAATAGAATTTTATCACACATAAACTTCCTTTTTCTATAATAATCATCCGAAATATTACATAAAATTTATTGTTATTATCCTGTGTAATATCCTGCTGCTGCTGCTGCTACAAAAAAAAGAAAAGAAGTAAAAAAAAAAAAAGTTCTGCAAAATGTTTTACTTAAACATACAGTAGCTGTTGGTTAATAAACAACACTGATTACAGTGAAGTATGTAACGAATTTAAAGTTTAACAAATTTGTAAACAAAATACTTTATAAAACACAAAAAACACCGTAAATCCTTTAGCAGACAATTGGGAATAAATTGTAGTAAAAAAAAAAAAAAATTCTGCTCATTGTGCTTTTAATCATCGACAACAATAACAACAATCAAAAAAAAAAAAAAAAGAACAGGGACAGAGGAAAATATGTCAAATGATAACAAAAGGAATAACCCAAAAATCATAAAATTGATGCAAATCCAAAAAAAAAAAAGGGTTTTTGCCCAGTGTTTTATTATTCAAACAGCAAACGGCAACCAAACACCAAAGTTATTAAAAAAAAAAAAAAAAAATTTTTGTTTGTGTTTTTTTTTTTTTGCTGTTATAAAATTCCGTGTTGGCAAATAAACTAATTTTCATATTTCTCCTATTGTTTTAGATTATTTATTTATTTTTTTTTTTTTCTTGTGTTTGAATAAATTATACAACCGATAAAAGTTTTGTATACTTGTACGAATGTACACTGTAACAAGTGGACAAGTGTAATAATCCTGGGAAATATCGATGGTGTTTATCTCGAAGTTACTAACATATATTCTGAACGATAGAAAATTAATTAATTATTGCATAATGTCAGGTGATTTATGGCCAAACATTTAGTGAAAAAATAATTTGGTTTATTTTTTTATTTCTTCCACACCACCCACAATTAAAATGGTTTTCACCCACTGTTAGTTACAACCATACCGTATGAGAAAAGTGAAAAATTCCAACAAAGTTTTATGTTTAATTAAAAGTCAAAAGTATATTTTATATACACACAAGTGTCTATGTGTTGCTGGTATTACAGTTGTTCGGCATGAATATTTTCTTTAGATTTTAATTCCTCAATTTTAAAATCATTATCGTCATCAAAAACATTAATTTGATGCTGTTAGAAAGTTGTTTTAACAACACAAGTATTTTATTCTCTTATTGTTATTACATATTACGTTGTCTTTCCAATGGTTTAATGAAGAAATATTTCTTGTTTAGTGACTTTAATTGTTGTTCCATCTGCATTAAGGATATTATTAAATACAGAAGACTTTCAAGTGTTTAACAAATTTAAACTTACTCGTTATATAGATGGGTTTTCTTTTCCCATCATCAACAAATCTGGATGGATAACTAGGAGTCTTCAGGAATTTTTATTTACTTTTTCTTTTTACTTTTTCTGAATTACTACAGGTACCGTAGCTGTTTTTTAATTTAAAAATAAAAATAAAATTTTAAAGCCATCCGGAAATGTTAAAGCTTTTCAAAACTAATGCAATAGAAATTTAATGAATTTTTTCTATTCAGCGAATAGAACGTTCAACCGCATTACAAAAATTCGTTTTTTTTTTTTTTATTATTAAATAAATTAATACATAACCAAAGCAGCGTAAAATTAATATCTATAAAAGCTTTCATTATATCCATAATCGAATTACTAAAAAAAAAAAAAAAAAACATTTTTTTTCACTCTAAACCCACATTAGTAATATTAATTTGAAAAGCTCACACACAACAAACATTTTTCTCTCTTTAATCTCGATAATTACATTTTACATGATTTGTTCGATTTTTTTTTTTTACCCCCGGATAGATTTTTCATTAATTAAAAGGTGAGTGGTGGTGATATTAGTTCTGTTAGAAAAAGTTTTATTCAAAAAAAATAATAGAAGAAGATATTAGGTGTAAATGGGGGTGTTATTATCAGCATTAAATAAATAAAAAAAAAGCATAAATTAATCAACAAAAATTTGTATTATGTGTTATGGATATTACTGTGCGAATTTTATTTATTTTATTAACCATCGTGGTATCAATGATAGCTAGGCGAATTATGCAAATAAAAAAAAAATTATTTTCTACAGACGTTCAACCACGATTTTTGTTGTTTTTTTCATAATTGTTGTTCGTGTAAATAGGTGAAATACTCTAGTTGTGTGCAAAAAAAAAAATTAAAAAATAAATATGATTAATTTGCATATAAGAGAGAAATGAATAAAAGTGAAAATAATGTGCCCGTAGTCACCCATTAAACACTACGAAAAAAACCCCAAATAAATTCAATTGATTTCTACAATTTTTTTTGGAATAAATTCTAATGAATTTCCGGAAGTTAGCTAGAAAAAAAAAACCCAGCAAAACTGCTCTGCTCTCTGGTACTTTTATATTTTTTTTTTTTTACCAAACAAATTTTCGTTATTCCCTTTGTACGATCTCATGAATATTTGATTGTGGTCAATTTTTTTTTTTTTTTTTTAGATAACAATTATTGCTTCTGGCATTTTTGTATTTTTTTTTTTTTCGTAAATAAACGTCATAGACAATTTTACACTCAGTTTAACAATAAAAATGTTTTCTATTTTTTTTTTTTTTGTGATTTAATAATTTAAAAACAAAACACAAAAAGGTGAACAACGAATAACCAGCGAGAATAATTCGGAATTAAACGTAGATTAAATTATTAGAAAAAAGCTCAACAGATTAGACAGAAGACATCACTGGAAACTTCACAGTGAACAAATGGATGTACAAAAATAATTGAAAATTATCAAAAATCCATAACGAGTAGACCGTAAATTGATTTATTAAAGACATCTAAATTCTATTCTTATGCATCACTGATTACACACATTATCCATTTATTAGAATTATTTATTGTTTGTACAATATGCTGATAATAAAATTTTGATTAATCAGTTTTCCATCACAGTGTTAAACGGAATAAAAACAGACGTTTTACGTCTATAATTGATTAAATTGATTAACGCATATAAAATCAACGTGAAACAGCGACAATAAAAACGCTTTATATGTGGTACATTCGGTTGAATAACTAAATAAAAATAAAAAAAAAACACACACAGTGTTTGTCGTGAAAGACACAACTCTTAAGCACATTTATGATTTTTTATTAACGAAATAAACGTTTTACCATTATTTTTTTCTGTTGTTGTTCTCTTTATTATCATAGAATAAATTTTATTTATACGGTAAACATATTAAAAAAAAAAAAGAAAAACAATCCGTTTAACTTAATAAATCATTTCTAACGATTTTTACTTTAATAATAAGAAAAAAAAAAAGAAAAACCCCTAAACTAAACTGAGTGTAACAGAATCTTGATGTTTCTTTTTTTCTTTTTTTTTCTATCCGTCTATCCATTCACCGTTTATTATCGATAAAATTTACACCTTTTGTCATTTAATTATCGAAATATAAATGTTTTTATTATTTTATTTTATTTTCTCTTTTTTTTTTAAAGAATAATCAAACCAATGGCTATGACGTGATTCTATTTTTCATAAAAGGGATGGATACGGTTATTAAATTGTCTTTTTAGATAGCTAACTGGGTAGCTAGCAAATGCAAACAAACCAGTTAGTCAGTCAAGTCATTAAAACAGCAGAAAAGAAAAAAAGAAAAAATTCTTTATATTTTATAATAATTAAGTAGAAAATATACTTGCAAAATGTTTGATGATTGTAATAAAGTTAAGTTATCCTTGGAGAGAAATATTCTTATAAAATTTAAATAGACTCTTAAAACATGAACAGGAATGTTATAAAAATAAAATGTTTTTCCCTTTCCTTTTCCTTTATTTGAAAGTCATGAAAAAAAAAAAAAAAAAAAAAAAAAAACATTTTCCTAAGTTAATTTTAGGTAAAGACTGTTATTAACAAATAAGCCTGAATTCAAAATCGAAATACTGAATATATATTGAGTTGATTATTTTTTTATTATTACAATCATTCCACATAGCACAACCCTTCTGCATCAATTCGTATAAGAAAAAACCTTTTCTGTTTTTTTTTTTTTTGTTAAGTGTATTTCGTACTTTTTCATTCGTTCTTTTATTATTAAAAGCAAGAAAGCAACAATTATTAGGGTATAAAAGCACAAATACACACACACACACACACATCTTTGTTATATATTTTTATTCATTAATGGATTGAGAAATGTTATTAAAATAGATATTAAAATTCTAAATAATTATTCTTTGTTTATTGTCTTTTATATATACATAGAAAATAATTAAAAAATCCCAAAATAAATAAATAAAGCAAAACGCTCTTTCATTTCCTCTCTTTCATTTCATTTCATTTAATTAGTAGTTAAAAATTTTCTATATTCCTCTTTCTTAAAGTTATTTGAAAGTTAGTTAAGAATAAACAATTTTTTTTTTTACCATACAAGAAACAGCAAGTAATTCAGTTAGTAATAATCGTAGCAGCTAGTAGTAGCAGCAGCATCTCACCAACCATCATACCACCATCATACAACAATACAGGGAAATTACATAGAATTGAGTGTTTTTTAACACATGCAAACACACAGAAACACCCACACAAATCATAGTCTTATTATAATGAAATGAAACAGACATTAAAAAACCAATTTTTGTGTGATTTTATTTAATAACTTTCTTGTAGAAACTTCTTGTATAAATATTAGAAAACTTTTCTGATATTATTTAATGCAAAGTTTTATCCCATTTATCCCGTAAATATTATATTATATTAGCTTTAGCATAAAGACATAAATTTATAACAAAACATATGTTAATGTGATGAAATATTGATAGAAAAATAATTATTGAAATTTTCATTAGCGACATTAAGGTCGCTTTTATAGTTCAGAAGTTTCTAATGTTTTTTTTTTTGTATGGGAAATTCTTCTGATTATGACATTTTACCAAATACTTCTGTAAATTATTTTGCAAAATACAAAACAAACACAGGAACCATAGAAATATTATTTTCCAAAAAAAAAATAAAAAGAAAAATTCTCAAATGTCTTTTCCATGAATAAAAATAATTTTTTTACGTTGACACCGGTGTTGTAATTAATTAAAAAAAAAAAAAATACAAAAATGTTCTACGCTATAAAAGTGTTTTTCGTTCTGATAACATTTTGCGCCGCTTATGAAGTCCTAAATATTCCAAAGTTTAAGGTATTTCCTATTCCGAAACCTTATAATTCTGAATTTGGAGATTTTTCATTTTTCTTTATTTACCCAGGTTAACTCGGTAACATTTGAGAAAGCTGAACGTATTGTCAATAATGATTATTACACGGCGAATGTAACAATAAAAAATGTTGCTTCAGGAATAAAATTAAATATGGATATAAATGTAAAACAGAATTTATCTGGAAAATCTTACGTAATTATAGCAACATCAACAACAACAAAAAAAATTTCTCGTTTTTCTTATTAATTACGAAATATTTTTTTTTTTTTTTTAGTTTTACTTTAAGGTTTTTCTAATGCATAAGGATCAATCAGTTCCCGTTTATCAGGAGAATCAAACAAATATATGTGATGTCTGTACAAATTCACGTTCAATATTAATTTTTAATCAATTTCGTAAGTATGGAAATTTTCCAAAAGCATGTCCAATATTACGTGGACATTATTATATCAGGAATTTTATTTATAAAACTGCGTTTTTAAAGAAAAAAGAAATACCACTGGGCACCTATGTAGTTAGATTTTATAATGAATACGATTTTAATGGTAGTAAAAATAAAATTTATTCTGCCACCTGGCATATAAATGTTAAATAATTTTTGTTTAGATTTTATTCAATAAAAAAAGATTTTTTTGTATTTTCTAGTTTGTAAATTATTTTTTTTTTTTAATTAATTCCCTTAATTCCCTTTTAAGCCTGAATTGGATTAGAACGTGGATTTTTTTTTTATTTGTTATCCTCTATTCGCCGCTATGTACTGTATAAATAGATTACGTAAATGATTACAAATTGTATGGAGAATGGATGGAAAAAAAAAAAAAAAGTAAAAAGTTTCACAATTGAATTGTTCCACATTGGTATTTGTCGTTTGTTTTATTGATTTGATGACCAAATTCAAATGCTTTGGAAATGTATGCGTGAAATCACCAGATGTAAAAAAGAAAAACTCAGTTCAGACGTAGAAAATTCGTTTCATTTGAACATTTGAATATTTTGTTAAATGCAATTTACAAAATTTAAACAAGGAATTGAAGTAAAATATAGAGAGAAAAAAAAAAAAAAACTTTTCTATAGAAAATTTTGTTTATTGTAGGTTGGATGCTGCTATGGCTATGACTATGGCTGGGTTATTGCTGTAGTTAAGGTTTCAAATGAATTTATCAATTGTTAATTGGATGCACTGGTCTTGTTTGGGGTTTTTTTTTTTTTTTTATTTATTTTGTAAACTGAATAAATAAATTAATTTTGCGCTATTTCCAGTAAAAGAAAAAAAGAAAATGAAAAAATTTTCCCCATCATTAGAAAAATCATACAACGAAAATTAAAAACGAAATAAATAGTTTTTGGGTGTGGATGAATGATTAGTGGGTGGCGATTGCTTTAAAATTAATAACAGAAAACATAAATGGATTTGTACTTTGGTGGCCAGTGTACTCTATTATGTTAGCAAAAGTCCAGGGAATCCAGAAATCCAAAAATCTTAATTTATGTTA
>OY540802.1:1412794-1441366 GCA_961205885.1 Ptychoptera albimana | reverse complement strand
GTCCGGTGTGTTGAGTTTCTATGAGTAACACAAAGTGAGAAATATAAAAATGTAAATTAAATTTACGTTAGTCTGCCCGTCTCCCCACATCTTTTCTCCATTCATTTTTTTCTTATCATTTATAAAAATCAACTATCCGTCCTATCGTCTGTGTGTGTTAATCATAAAAATTCATGAATATTTGATTGAGGTCATTTTTATAATAATTACCGGCTTTGATTCTATCATTGCTGTCATTTGGTGTAGAAATGTGAAAAATTGTTGAAATTTCTAGCATAGAGCTTTAGTTAAGATAAATTAAAGCTTTTTTACAATATCTCAATTAATTGTGAATTTTAATTAATCGGGAATACATTTTTTTTAATTTGCCATGCTGAAAACTCGAGATACTCATATCTCGGAAAATAATTTTTTTTTTCTGCCAAACTTGTGGCCAGAAAACACCATTTTGAGTGTAGTAGTCGCGGTTTATTAGCTGTGAATCAATCAAAACTTATTCAATCTCAAATGTTTTTGGTGTTTTAAATTGAGAATTAAGTTCTAAAAAGAAATATCCAATAAAATAATAAGCTTCGGAACGAATTATTTGAAAAAAAAAATGATCAAACATGGAAAATAGTGCAAAAAAGGCAATTTTCAGCGGGAATATCTCTGAAAATTAAATTTTTTCCAACCAAACTCGTAGAACAAGCGGTTTGAAAATTTGCACAAATTCTCTTTGAAAGGTACTGAATCGACGTGTTTGTCCGGAAAAATATTATTTCAAAAAAAAAAAAAAAAAAAATTTCTGACTCTATATTTTTAGCTTTAAATGAGCTTTAATAATAATTTTTGAAACAACAAAAAAGCAGTAGTATCGTAATATCACTATTTACTTAAAATCAAGTTTTCCCAGTGTGTTAGTTACTGCTCCACAGTTGATAATTTCATTATTCATAGAGTTTTTAAATATGCAAATAGATTATGTGGAATGGGTGTTGGCTATGTTGGAATATGGGAATAGAATGAACCCAAACGACTATAAATAATAATATTCAATTTTAAAATAAATAATTTTTCACTACTTTTTGGTATTTCTATTTATGCAAATTATTAATCCTCTTAAAAATTCCAATGTACATGGTGCCACATGATGATAAAATTTTGTAGAAAGTCTCCTGGTCATTTTAAAGGGTCATTTCTATACATTTTTTTTTTAATTCTATTACCACGAAAACCCCGATTATGCACTGAGTATTATTTCAATGATGAAGATAGTTGGGGGTGACATGTAGCAGTAACTACCCATCATCATCTAATTTTATTCCCTAAATTAATATTCAATTTTGCTTCAATTTTCAATAAGACAATTGTTGGGTTAGTAAGGGTTTGGGGATTTTTTTTTTTATAGCTTTAATTGAGTTCGTTTTTCCTAACTTAAAAAATATTGCCGAAATTGGTTTTTTTTTTTTTTTTTTGTTATGTAATAAAAGCTGAAGCTTTTGTTTCTAAACTGCAGATGGTAGACAATTTATTTTTTTTTTTTATTTTCCAGTAACATTATTATGATGATGATGATGTTGATAAAGACGACGTATTTTCCAGCATTCATTCAGTTAAATAAAATTTAAGTCATCTCAAAGAGAAACGTAAATATCTTATTTGATTGAAAATTGAATTTATTCTTTTCTATCGTTTTTGGGGGCGGAGAGAGTTGGTTAAAAAGATAAAAAAAAAAAAAAAAATGAAAGGAAAACTAAAAAAAGAAAAAACGTAAAATGCAGCCATGATAAAATGATGAGAATTCTGAATTGAGTGATTGAAAATGATCAATGAAAATGCTTATAGGTGAAAGACCATCATCATCTATGTTGTAGTCATAGTCGTTGGCATTATCAAAACGTAAAAGAATAAAGGACTTAATAGAGCAAAGGATTTTTATTTCTTTTTTGCTTTGTTGCCAACCAAATATAAATTTTTATAAAAAAAAAAAAAAAACGGCAAAGCAAAGAAAAGAAAATTTACATTGAGGTGATTTTAAGCTTGTTTAAGATATTTGGATGAGTGGTTATCGTTTATTTACCCGTTTTTTTCTTGCTAAAAATTTTGAAGATTTTTTTTTTTTAATTGATGGGGATTCATTTGTCTGTGTACGAGAAAAAAAGTTTAAAAAATTATTTAGCCACAAAGATAATTTTTTTTTTTTAGAAATGTAGATCATATGAGGATCACTTATAGATCACCACAAGATCACCTTTAATTTTTAAAACGAAAACGAAAAAAACAAACACAATTCGCACTTATTTTAAATATTAAAAAAAAAAATCAAAACTGCATATTTAAATAGGAAAACCCCCTCTTCATTACACGCCCAACAATCAGCTATAATACTTTGCACGCGTTAAATGTGAAGGATACGGTCGAACAACCGGATTTATTATTATTTTTCAAACAAATGTACATCGTGTTACGTTTTTGTTTTTTTTTTTTGCTGCTGCTGCTTCTACATTTAATTTAAGAGTAATTGGTGCTGTGTCTGTGTTTGTACAAATTTTTTTATTCGGTATTTTATGTACAAAATAAATATAGGAATGACCACAGGGTAAAAAATGTTGGTAACAAACGGTCATAAAATCAGCATCAAACAAAAAATTTTTTGTTAAAATAATTTTATGTTCAAAAAAAAGCATCAGCAGCAGCAAGGAAATGGGTTGTATGTTGGCCATTGGCCCATTAACTAATTGTGATCAATGTGGCACTGGGAAAATTACTTTGAATTGAATCCCCCCCAGAAAATTAAAAAAAAAAAAAAACGTTATTTAAAGTGAGACGAATAAATTTATTTAATTTTATTGATTAATGTGTTTAAAACGTGCCAGACACATATTGTATGTTGGTCCAGTTCACACCTGCTGTGACAAAAAATCTAACAACTGTTTTTAGCATTTTATGCTGTAGAAAATTTTTATTTTTTCTGTTTTTACTTAATTAATTAATTAATTAATGATGACATTTATGGAAGCTTAGTGTTAATTATTTTATTATGTTGAATGTGTGGGTGGTTTTAAAATTTAAAAAATAATTAAATTAAAACAGAGATTGAATGAATTCTGTAATCTGTCATAAAACGACAAATTGCTTGAGGATTTATTATTGTTTTGTGTGTGTGTATGGAAAAATTAGTCACAACAGGTGGCAATAGATGAAAAAAATTATTTTTTTTGTATAAATAATTGTGTGCGGTGTTAACGAGAGTGCATTTATGGTAATAGGATAATTTATTTCGTATAGTTAAATCACTTTGGAGACAGCAAAGCGTTTTTTTCTATTTGTTTTTTAAAAAAAAAACCGCAAAACTTTGAACTAGTTACTAGTAGCAAATCTTTACAAAATTAAACTTTGCGTTGCTTACAAAAAAATAAATAGTGAACGTGAATGGGCTGCGAAAACTTCTACCAGAATTGGCAAAATAAAAAAAAAAAATAAAAATAATAATAAAGAAGCAAAGAGTACACACTGTTAAGCGGAGTTAAATACGTGACAAAAATTATAAAAAATGTTTATTCATGCAGTTTGTAGCAGTACTTTGGTACTTTTGGCAATGCATCATTTCTTTATAAAAATTAAATAAATAAAAATCAAAAGTCTTGTGTGCATCAACAATATAAAGACAAAAAGCATCATCACCAAACCCCCGAATTGATTACGTAAAGAATGCAACCACCGATAATGCAGACAAAAAGTTTTTTTTTTTATTTCTTAAGCAGATTCATTTTAATTTAAATAAAAATTTCATTGCAACACCAATTATTAAACGTAATTGTGCCCTGTATATGTGGTAAAATGTATTTTACGTTGTAAAAATCCGTCTGTATAAAATAAATAAGAAAAAAAAAAAAATTAGAAACAAGACGATGATAAGAAATAATAAAAAGAAAATTGTTTGATCCTTAAATGTTTAACCGACGTTAACGTGGGTGGAAAGCACAACAAGTAGTAACAGCAGCAGCAGCTATAGAAAAATACTGGGTGTTGATTGTTGAAGTATCGATTACGATGTTGGATGCAACGATAATGACGCTAATATAAAGAAAAGAGATTTTTTTATATTCTCCTCTGTTATTGTTGTGTCAGTGCAAACAACAACACCATCATGTCCTGCTGTTGCTATTGCAGCAACTCTACTACTGCTAAATGGAATTAATTTTAACTTTTATAAAATACAAAATGATTGAAGATAACAGCAGAAAAGCTTTAAACGTGTATAATTGAAGAGTCTCTTTACTATCTCACAATTTTCTGTATTCTTTTTGATAATAATAAAAAAAAAATCGTCTTTCTTCGCTGTAAAGGTCGTCGTCGACGTCGTTGTTTTTTATTCTTGAAATATCTGTTTCAATGATGAACGAATTTTTTTTATTTGCTGCTGCTGCTTAAATTCACACCTTTAAGACCTGTGATTAAGACATTTCACTTCTATTGTTTACGGTTTTTCTTCTTTTTTTTTCTTTTCTTTAATCAGTTTGATATTATTATTATTATTATTATCAATTTGTACGAGTTTTTTTATTTTTTTTTTAATTAATTAATTTTATTATTATTATTTAAGAAAGAATTTTTCACAATTAAGAAATGAGGAAAAATTTCAAAAAGAAAATTTTTACTTTCAACAATTAAATTGAAAATAACTAAGGATTTTTTCTTTTTTCCTTAGAATTTTCTTAAAGGAAAGAATGTGATTTATTGGAATTAAATCAATTGTATGTGTGTGGCTTTTTTTTTTGTATATAAATCAACTACTTCTTCTCCTTCTTACTGATTTCCTATAAGTTATTTTCCATTGTCCATAGTCTCAGTTGTAGTGACTGTTTGATGTCGATTATCGCATTGTTTATATAAAAAAAAGAAAAAAAATTCATTGATAATGGCACGGATTTTACATAATTATTCTGTGATGAATTGAAAATAATTCAGAAACATCATGAAATCATGGTTTTGAGTTTAATTCTGTTAAGAAGTCGTTTGATTAATTTATTTTTGGTTATTTCTTTGTGGGTTATTCACTGAGTTTTCACTGAAGATTTTACTCGGAATTTTACACAAAATTTAACTGGAAATTTTACTTGAGTTTACTCCACATAAATTCCTATTTTTTTTTTACTGTAGCTACTGGATTAATTTTTTTGCTCAGCTTTATAGCAATTTTACTGGAGTTTTTTCTAGAAATCTTTCTGTAGTGCTTACAATATCATCAGATTTTAAGATTTTAAAAAATCTTTCAGAAGTTTAATCAGAAATTTAACCAGAAGTTTAGCCAGAAATTTAACCAGAAGTTTAACCTGAAGTTCAACAGACTTTTAGTTTCTAAGCACATTCTTAGACGTTGAAATTCCATTTAGAAAATATTTTTAAATTATAGCTCAGCTGTACAAATTTACTAAGAAAGCTTTAATCATTTGCACAGGTAAATTTTCTCAGCTTTAATCAATTTTTTTTTTTTTTTTTTGTAGTTAATTTCGTTTCTTTTTTGTTATTAAATTTACTGCAAGCAAAATTCAGCAGAAAAAAAACCCGTTAAGAAAAACTTAAAGGAAAATACTTCCGTCTATATTACCCGGATATTAAAAACTAACAACATTGTGGTTCTTTGATTGTAATCGTGTCATCCAACGTAATACAAACAGTAACAGAAATGGACACATATAGAGTCATATACGTGAAAGACTTTTCTATATCATGTCTATCATTCCTTTCCTTACGTTTCGTTTTTTTTTTCTGTTTTTGTTGTTGTGTCTTATTCACATTTAAGTTTAATCTTTAAAGAAAAATTCCGTTTGCGCAAAACAAAAAATTAATTTTTCTAATGTAATTGGCTTTATGGAGTACGGAATTTCTTTGTAAATAAAACATTTCTCAACATGGCAACATATCTTGTCTTGGCCATTGCTGCAAAAATTTCATCGAAAGTTATCAAGGGAAAAGCTTATTTTTTATTTATTTAGTTTTTTTTTTTTTTTTTACCTTAATAAGCTTAGTTACTTGCGGCTTTTTTTTTTGTTGTTCTTGTTGTTGATGATAAAATACTTCGTTGTTGAGTTTTTTCAGCCGCATAAAAAAATTGATCTTTATGTGGTGTGGGTTATTCGTATGCACTGAAAAACAGTGGGTTGGTTTGTTCTTAAACAAAATCAATTGAATTTTTTTTTTTATTTCTTTTTAATTAATTCGCTTTTGTTGTTGCCCATTATGCCCAATAAATTTTTTGTTTCTTTAAAATAAAATAGCAAACATTTACGTTTCTTAACCGAAAGTTGGGGTTTTCCCATTGCATTATCCTGGTTCTAACTGTTCGTTAACCACTCCGCATTTCTATTAAAACTTATTTTCATTATATTCGTCGATAGTCCTAATAAATTATTCATTACAGTAGTTTTAGTGGATAGAAACAATTTTTATTGACAAAATTGGGGGTAGATAAATTTACAAACAATTTTTTTTTTTTTTTTTGCGTAACTTTAATCAGCCTACAAATAGAATGCCTCCCGGTTAGAATTTTTAAGCTTCTACTGTTGTCGGTTAAACCATTATCAAAACGCATAAAGGTGACAAAAACTCTGCATACATTCAATTGACATAGAGAAATATTTTATAAATCGGAAAAAAAAAACCTTTTGAATTCAATAGAAAATTTTGATCAATTGCGCGAGGTTTTCCGATTTTTTCTTTTTTCATTATAAATAAAATCCAATTTTCTAATTCAATAGGAGAGCCGTTTTGAAAAAAAAAAAAAATTTCTAATCAATTTCAAAGGGCTTATTTGGTTTTTTTTAGTTTTTTTTGTTTTTCATAAAAATTAATTGAAAAATTACGAACGTTAATAATGCTGCTTAATGCTGCCTGGTATACTGGGAAATTTTTTTTTAATTAAAAGCTTCAGTTAATTCAGCAACGAGTTAATATTTAAAACAGAATTTAAACCACTGAATAAATTTTATTGGTGAATTAATTGGCAAACGAAATGTTTATTGATCGCCATAATTATTGCATCATTGAATATATATTTTTTTTTCCTTTATTTTGTGTCTCTCTGTGTGCGTGTGTATGTTTGAGTGTGCTTTTTACAAATAAAAAATAAAAAAATGTTTGTTAATCAGCCCGATGTATAAATTAAATAATAAAAATTACGCGGAGTGGAGCACAATAAAGTATCCAATTAATTGAACAAACCTGAGTTATCGATGGTAGCGATGGACACACACAGCCAACCAGCCGGCCATCCAATAATAATAAAAAAATTATCCGTGGTTAATTTAATTTGTGATTTATTTCCGTTTTTTTACGCGACAGGACCACAATGACGCATTCTTAATTGGATTACACCGCAAACAGGTATGATCAATGAGGATTCGAGGATTGCCAACGATGATGCCAACTAATCCCGTTCAAAGTATTTATCCAAATGAATTTATTGCGGTGGAATAACGAAAATATTAAATTTGCCAACGGGTCATAATCGTAAAAATGTTGCATAATTAAACCGATGACATAATTTCATCATTTTTGAGGATCATTGACGGTATTAAGTGAGCACTAAAAATGCTAAAACGGATTGAAGCCATCGTAAAAATGTTGATTTTTGATAGGTTTTCCTGGTTGATGCTTTTTATACAGAGACAATGGACTTAACAGGACATTACATTGTGTTTCTGCTTGTTTCTCTACTCTAATTTACACTTTACATAAAATTATTCCATAATAATAATAATAATAATAAATATTAACGACCGAGACCAGATCCAATCCATTTAATTTTCTCGAGTACACACAACAACAGCAACAAGGATACCAATTTGCAGTTTTGAATAATGATGAACCAAAGGATGATATTTTTTTTTTTTTTTATTATTATTTTCTCAATAAAATTTCTAAAACAATTTAATCAAATTTATGTTTTGTAATTAAATACCAAAAAACAAAAAGAGACAACAGAAAGATTTAATTAAAATTTATTTTGTGAATACATAAAGGCAGCCAGAAAAAAGAAAAAAAAAATTATATATATAAAGCTTTGATCAAAGGATAACTGAAAGAGTCTTGTAAAAAGCAAAAACATTTTTTTTTTTGATAAATAAAACGATGGATTAAGACAAGAAAATTCTGCACACAAAAAAAATTTTTTTTTTTTTATTTTCTGAAAATTTAGGCAAAAATCTTTATTCAATTTTCTGAATGGCGTATTGTAGCTGAGAGTTTTACGTTGTGGAATCAAGAAAGAATTTGAAGATATCCCGTGTTACCTGGTTCTTCTAGAAAAAAAAAAATTATTTAATTAATTAATACTCAATGGTTTAAACACGATTAATGCATTGTTTGTTACAGTGCGGGTTTTTCTCGTTTTATTTTTAAAAGTAGAACAACCAAATTTCAATTGAATTTGTCACACGATACTTTGCAAAATACTTAAGCTTTATACGTACGGGTTTTTGATTTTATTTGTTTCAACTTTAATGCACTTAGTTTTGTTGAATAGAATTGATTGAAAGCTTGAGGTTTTTTTTTTCTTGTGTAAAATACATTTCAATGTATTCAAAACATGATTAACAAATCGTGGTTAAATGGATTTTATAGACAAAATATTCGGTTTTACAACGAAAGTAACGCATTAAACGCTTTGATATTAAATTGTGTTAAAGCGTCAATAGATTTATAAGACATAAAACCATTGTACAGTCCAGCAAACAGTAGCATTATCAACATAATTAAGGTCTTAAGTGCCATTTATTTGTGTAACCACAGGCGACCAACCAATAAACCATCAATAATTAATAACAAAAATCAATATTTATCATAAAATAATAATTAATAATAATAAATATTGATTAGCAATGAATGAATATAATTAATACATCGCTTTAAACATTTATATTTGCTGCATAAATTAATTGAATTGGCTGTTGTGTTGTGATGTGATGTGACGCGCTCTAGTTTGGTTACAAACATTAAAAAAGCAAATTTAACACCAAGAATTTTTTTTGTTTTTATTAAAACAACCAAAATTGAGGGATGTTTTTTTATTTTTAATTTATTTCAATCTAATTGGATGCATGTAAATTTTTTTTATGCATCAATAATTTTGTAACATGGTCAACAGACCGCTAGACAATCAAACATTTTTTTTTTTTTTTTGAAACCCCTTTAGATTCATTGTCGCGTTGTTGGGTATTTATTGTGCTTTTATTATACAATTTTTTTTTTTTTGCTTTTGCTTCATGTTATTACAAAGTTTGAGTATTTATTACACCCTGTTCAACCGTATCTATCACGTAGGTTAATTTATATTTTTATTATCAAAAGTTTTTTTTTTTTTTTTTTGCTTTTAATTTTTGATAAGTTAGCTAGGTGATAGGGTAACCAGTTTACCCTGTATTTTATTAACAATTATAAAACATTTAAAACCAGTTAATTCTCTTAAAAAAAAAAAGCAAAAAATAGAAGAAAAATCTGCTCTAATTACAACAATCTTAGCCATTTAACACTATTACTTAACTTTACTTTACACCCTTTAACGAAACCAACCCCTTTTTTTTTTGTTTGCCTTAATAAATAAAATCAATTAAATTTAATTACAACGATAAATAATAGTGAGAGAACAAGTATTTAATTAATTTCCATAACCGAAATATTCTTTGTTTAATAGAAATTAAATTAAAAAAGAGAAAAAAATAAAAAAATAATTAAATTATTTTCTTTGTTTAATCTTCCAACCAAAAATGTAATAAAAATTAATTACCACAGGAAAATAATTATTGAAATAAATTTTTTTTTTTTCTGTTTAAAAATATTTGAAGGTAGTTTTACTACCTATTAAAGGGGGCTAGAAAATTTCTATTAAAAACAATTAAAATTAAATTGAGAAAAGACAAAAAAAAAAATAAATAAATAAAAATTACATTTCATCAGCCTATGCTTTAATGGTGATTAGCGTTAATTAATATTAACGACGGGTGATAATTGTTATATTGGCTGCACTGTTTTTAGTTTAAAAGAAAAAAAATTAAAAAATGGTTCCATCGCCATTTTAACCGTTATAAAAAAAAAATTATTAAAGCACGGAAACACCTGCACGGTAAATAAACTTTAAAGAGAGCAAACAATTTTTTTTTTAATCAACTGATTGGACTGACTGTTAATTGAAGCTTTTCCAAAGCTTTTTTTTTTTTGTTATAATCTGCATTACTCATTACGTTGAAGGTTGTAGTAACCTTGTGATTCTTAAGAAGACTTTGTGACTGTAGAACGTTTGCAAGCTACCTTGACAGGATAATAAATAAAGAAAGAAAAAATTTTATAAACGAGTAACTAGATTAGTGTCAGATGGCATTTTTATTTTTACTTCCAAGAAATCTAAGAAGGTGCAAAGATGGTCAATTTGTAGAGAATTTTTTTTTTGTTATCTTTAATCCGATTTAAAAAAGCGAATTAACTGTTTCAACGTAATTATTTTAGCGAAAAGGATTATTCTTAATAAGCGGATTTCAGTCTCTCTTATTCCGTCTTTAATAAAATAAAATTTTTGGTTGTTTAGAAAGCGTTCTTCGGAGATACTATCCACCGTTCCTGTTTAAAGTTTATTCATGCCTTAGTTAAAAAGATGTTTTGTTGAAGATTCCACCGATAATGGTGGTTTGAACACGCATATGAATATTAAAATATGAGAAGACATTCATTAAGGCATGTCAACACTAACTGTCACCATTGTTAAAATTGATGTTTTTTATGTGAAAAAAGGATCTCATACGGATTCGAAGTGTTATATTAAGAATACAATAATTCATCATTAAATGCAAAGATGTCACCGACAATACTGACTGACAATTCATGTAAATCGACGTTTTTTTTTCTCCATTTTCTTCTTCTTCACCGCTGTAAAACATATTTCTCATTATGAATATGTTTGGTGTTGAGTGGTGTTTTGATTGAACTTAAAATCACAGAAGTAATAAATTTTCGATTTCCTTAAAGTCGTTTGATTAAAGTTTGATTTTCGCTACAACACCGTGTTATAGATGAGTACCCTGTGTTAAAGTAGGCACAGCCAAAGATAGCTTAGAAAATAAAAATCAATTCAATTCGAAAATAAATGCCTTGATCCCATCCCCTAAAAAGAAACTTTTTATATTTATTTTATTTTTGTTGTTTGAAAACTAATAAAACAAATAAAAAAAAAAAAGGAAAAAAATACTCAAACAGACAGTCATATGGTCATGACACATTTTTATTAACTTCCGCGACTTCGTTTTTATTCAATAAAGTTATCCAGAGACAAAGAAGAAAAAGAAGGAAAATCACCAAAACGAAAACAGTTCTATGCATGTCTTTCAATATAATCTGTTACCTTACAGTTGTGATTTATCCAACATATTTCTGCTTAATACAGACAAAAATTTCGTTTTTCTGCAAAAAAAAAAAATGTTTTCCATTCAAATCTCTGAAACTACACTAAACGCTCGGTATTTAAATGTTATCAAAAATAATCAATCTGTACATAGCACAGTGTTAACAGTGAAAATCTTCTTCGTCTTCTTTTATTATTATTTGTGTCTGGGCCCCTCCCATACATCCCACAAAAATACAATTTTTATTTTATTTTTTTCAATCGAGGAAATCAATCTAAATCTAAAATCATCGTTTTCCCAATTTTTTTTTTTTTTTTTTTCTTAATGCGATGTTATTTCATTGCGATGTAATCTTGTTGGTAATGTTGGTGGAGAGGAAACAAATAAACAAAAACAGCAAAAAAAGAATTCTTTTGTATCCAACAAAAAAAAAAAAAAAACATTTTTTTGTTATCCAATGCCATTAAAATTACATTTAATAATTTATCCATTTTCCGTTTTCGTTTGCCATTTAGGCGTTTGATTATTTTTTTATCCTTCTATCACCTCAGCATAGTGCACCCCAAAAAAAAAAAAAAATAACTCGCGCACATAAATGATCTTTCTGGATAATTTTAATCCAACACTTTGATAATAATATCCTGATTTAAAAATAAAAAAAGCGAAAAACCATATTGAGTGTGCCGCTATAAACGGTGAACCCAGGGTAGTGTGGGTGACAGCGACAGGTAACCAAAATCCAAATGGATTTGTTTAAAAAAAAAATCTATTCATTTATTTTCTTCTTTTTTTCTTCTCTTTTTTTTCGGAATACAAACATTTATTCAGCAGAACCAGTCATTTATGAATTTAAGAAGATGAAGAAAAAAGAGAAAAAAAATTAAAATCGAGATTGACGGTAATAACGACGTGGTTTTAACAGAAATCTCTTCCCCCATTCTTTCTATAATTTTTTTTAATTTTTTTTTCGGTTTCGGCTTCTTTAAAGTGTTTTTCCATTTCTTATGCTAATATTCATGACTGACTGACTGACTGAATGTCAGGTGAAATGTCGACGATACAATGTTAAATGTTAAAAGTCACAAAAAAAGAATTTTTATTTTTTTTTTTGGTCGAATTTGCATCCCTTTTACTTGGCATCAACGGTTAAAATTAATGGAAAGAAGGAAAATCCCTCATCCTAAATCCATTAATGGCTGATGTGTTCATGATTATGTTAATTATATTTTGTTCGTTCCTCTTCTTTTGATGGCACTTTTAAACGTAAAATTTAAATTTTAATTTATTTTCCTATGAAGTATTCAGGATTGGGACGATAGTTTACGCTCCGGTAAGTCGAGTGTATTTTTTTTTTTTTTTTATAATTTACAACTAATTTGGGTTTTTTTTGTTGTTCATTTACAAAAAAACTGGACGCTTTTTGGAGTTTTTCAGAAGTCTAGTAGCTTTTAAAAATTGATTTGAGAGGTCTCTGGAAGTTTTGATTGTTTTTTTTATAAGTTCCAGTAAATTTGAGATTTTTGGTATTTATTAACAGAAATTTGAACGCTCTGGCTTTTAAAAAATTATTTCAGAGAACTCAGGAGGCATTACAAACCTTTAAGTACAAAAACGTAGCTAATGTTTCGATTAGAGATTTAAAATATTTTACCATCAAAACGCCGTACTATAGCAGAATAACCATTCATTCCCTTTGTAAGCGATGTTTAATTCACCAGGATAACTTCAGCACTGAGTACTTTCACTGTAATCAATTTTTTTAAAGCACATTTTGAAAACACATTTTTTTCGCGGAAACAAATAACAAAAAAAAAACAACCCAGAGCCAATTTATTATCTCATTAATTTTATCAAATTAATTGTTCGATTAAAAATAAAAAAAAAAATAAAAATATTCGTTTTTCCCGCTAAATAACAATTTTAATCCATTTAATTAATTTTGTGTGTTTGGATTATGTATTAAAAAAAAAAAAAAAAGAAAAAAAACAAAAAATTATTTTAATCCTTCAATGAAAAACACATTATGTGACTTTTTTGTAACTTTATTATTGTTTGGCTGTTTGTTAATAAACCGTTTAAAATGTATGCAATAATTTTTTTATTTTTAATTTTTTATTAAAGCTTTTATTCGGTAAACTTAATTGACAAAATTATGTGGGCTATTTGGTGATTTATGTATACGGGAAAACGAAATTCATGTAATCAATGTGTGATAGAGAATAATTTGTTTATATCCTGTTTTCTTCACGAAGATTAAAGAAAATCCAAGGAATCTGCCAGTGTAACAAAGTAGAAAAGCGCATCGATTATTTTATTTTACGTTGTGGATTGTTTTAAGAATTTTTCGTTTTTTTTTTTGGATTTAAAAACTTCTTAAGAGGATAACTTTATGGAAGATTTTTTCCATTTTTTTTTTTTAATTACATTTTAAACGAAATAAACGGAATTTTGTTGTTTTAACGCTTTAAAGTGTTGTTTTTCGATGCTGTTTTTATGAAACTTTACTTTAATTAATATTATATGCACTCATGTAAATCCTTGATTATTAAAACACTTATAGTTTGTGTTGTGGATGCCTTTTGATGTTTTTTTTTTCATTTTTCGTAGACGTTGTTATTAATTTTTAGTTTTCATTAAAAAAAAAAAAAATTATTTAATTATATTCTGGGATGTTGGTTGGTTTTTAGTTTTTTATTGTTTTTAAATTTTTCTTTGTTAGAATCACAGCAAAATCTTTTTGTTTTAAATTTATTCCGTGATTCTAGACAACTTAGAAAGAAAGACAGATTAGAAAACTGAGTGTTTTTTTTTGTGCGACTTGACTTTTGTAGAAGAAAATTACATGAGAATAACAGCAGAATCTACTTGTAGCAATAATATTCCTTGATTCTAGAGTGTTTTTTTTTGTGCGGCTTGGTTTTTTTATAAGAAGAAAATTAATCAGACCATGAATGTGTAGCGTTTATTGTTTAAAGATTACAAACGAATTATGCGGCTTAGTTTTATTCGGCACAAAAATCACTTAGCTTATAAAAATCAATCTAAACAATTTATAGCAAAATAAAATAATTTTTTTTCCAACTCTACCACAATCTAAAAACACGGAGAACTAAGACGGAGAATTTTATTTTCAAGACGAATTTATCGGAAAGGAGTTTTTTCTTTTTTTTTTGTTATTTAAAATAAAAAATGTTTAAGGAACTTAATGAGACTTTAATGAACAATAAAATCTTGGACAATATTCAAAATGGATTTAAATAAAAATCTGAACCAGAAACGCGATAATATTTCTGTGTGGTGTTGTTGTTGCTGCTGCTGCTGCTACTGTTTGCTTCTTCTGCATCTTTAAATTGCTAGAGGTTATGACATGACAGCAATTATTATTATTATTATTCACATTAAAAAAAAGAAACTGATAATAATGCGCCATAGTTTTGTTTCACTGTTACTTTATATCAAAACTTTTCTTTATTTGTTATTTCATTTTTTTTTTTTTTTATTCAGATTGTCGCCTGGGGCATTAATTTGTAGTGCCAGGATAATTATACACACAGTAGAAAAATAAGAAAAAAATAAAAACAATTTTTACAATATTAAAACGTTTTATTTACTTGTCTAACTATATTTCCATGAATAACAAACAAAAAAGGGCGTAATGGGTGACGTTAAGATTAAAAAAATTTAAATTTATCAAAAGAGAAAAAACAAATTTGTGTCACACAACCACAATTAGGGTTGAGATTTCAGGCGAGAAAATCATTTTTTTTTTTCTTCCATCATTATTAAATAAAATTTTTGAATTGGTTTAAACGCATTGTTATTGCATTTTGGATTGGGTTAACGATGACGGGTTTGAAACTACTGCCATTGTAAAGTAGAGGAAAGCAAAACGTTGATTATGTGACATCTGCCTTCCTACGTTTCATCTACTTTTTTATTTTTTTTTCAAATTCTATTTTAATCACGTTATTAGTTATGACAACATCAGAAAGCCTATTCGGATGTCTGCTAATGATCATGAATAGTAATAATAATAATAACAAAAAAAAAATCGTCCAATTACAAATCAACTTGCTGATGTTGCCGTATAAATAAACTTTCGGTTTCCTTGCCTTTGATTCCTTGCTTTTCTTATTACAAAGTGTTTTCCGTTTTTCTTCCTTTACTTTTCTTTCGTTTTTTTTTTTTTCTTTTTTTTTTCTGCTTTCATTGAAACCAAATCCCGTAATGCTACGCTTTAATGAAAACAGTAAAACAATTTTGATTGACAGAATTGTCTCATTAAATACTGATGATCGTGATTATAAACATTCAACAGAACAGAATTATTTTGTATTGTGGTATCAGCAGTAATTTTCTGTTGTTGTTGTTGTTGATTCTAACGAAAATTATCTATCTTGCAGTTTTATTGTATGGTTGCTGCATTGGCTTAAAGTAATTATTTAAAACGGCTGAAACAATTATTGTTTTCGTAGGCTTCAAACTAACCAGCTACAGCCTGTATAAAGTAATAAAAAAAAAAATTTTTTTAAGGAACAAAACGATAGGAAAACGGATCGAATAGAAAGACCATTTTCTGGACAAACAACAGCACAAAACGTTTAAGTAAAAAAAAAAAAAAAAGCCACGATGATATGTGAAACGAACCATGATTAAAAAGAGCTCAGATGAACGGGCTTCAATAAATAAAAAATCAGTGAAATTAAAAAGGAAAAACGAAAGCATTGAAAAGGTATTCAACCAACCCAATAGTGACTAAACGTTTGTTTGTGGTCTTCAAACTGATCAATGTAATGAGAAATTCTTTTCCATTTAATCAAACCAGTGTAAGATCAAAGATTTTGATTTTGATTTCAACGAAATTCTATCCTTGGCTGATAATTTATTTATTTATTAACGCACAAATCAAACGGGGATAAAATCTTTTTTAGGGGCTATTAGGTACAAAAAAAAAAAACATTTTTCTGGCCTTTAAAACACTCAATACAATAAATTTGAACTAAAACTAAAACTATGGATTAGTTAAGTCAGTGTAACTAGTATTTTCCTTTTCCTTTTTTAATGGATTATCTACAACAACAATAACAAAAACTGGCTTACAAAACGTATTTATTATCAAATAAACTTAAATGATTGCCTTGTTAATCGGATTTTATCGTTTTTAACAAAAAAAAAATGAAAATTTATTCGATAGGAAAAAAATGTAACAACAGCAGCAGCAGGAGCTTTTTATTTTTACACTTTATTCAAACAAGATAAAAATAGAAAAAAATATTTTTTATGAAGGTATTACGTACCCAAAGTGTGGTATTATTGTATTGGTTATTGCTTATTGCTTATTGATATTAAAAGAAGAAAGAAAAAAAAAAAAAATTAAATTCAATAAGCGACATATGGTTGGTTGGCTGACTGGCTGGCTGGCTGGTTGACTGCAAAATAAAGAACCCAGAAATGGCAAAAAAAATTGTAAAAAAGCTCGACCTATGTATATTCGGTGTCTGGTTATATTATTGTCGGTTCTTTAACAGTGAGGCCACTTGCAAAGAAAAGAAAACGAAATAAAAAAAAAAAAAAAAAAAAAATTTCCATATTGCTGGTATCTGTTGTTCCGTTTTTATTATTTATTTCATTACGATTTGCCCCAACATATGGTTAAACATGACTTTGTTGCAGGTCGAGCTACGTTTCTTTTTTCCTTCCTCTTTTTTTTTTTTTTTTTTTTTCTTTATATTTATAAATCGAAAATCAGCTTATTGATTTATATCTAATAAAAAAAAGAAAACTACGCTTGGTTAAGGTAATCGAATATTATTATTGCGGAATTGTTGGTTTTTCTTGTGTAAGGGATGATTTTGACTGTTTATTACAGTACGTTTTAGTATAAAAGGCTTATTTACAGTGATTATACCATTTTAAAATAGACCAAAATTACCATTTTATACGATTTAAAACGTTTTAAACTAACAGTCCGATCATTTGAGAACTAAATCATCCCTTTAACATACTGATTTTTCTATGACTTTGCTATTTTTTGACTTTTTTTACATCACCAATAATCAAATCAAATCATATTTTCAACCAGTTGGTTTTTTTTTTCCTTTTTCTCTCATTTTTATTAATAATTTTTTTTTATTTATTTTTTTTTTTTTTTTGCTAAGCTTACACAAACTCTTCAGCTGGAAATCCTCTTAGTCAACTACATTCAATTGCATTTCTATAATAACATTTGATTCATTTTATTATATTTTTTAGAATCAATATGTGACCGGCAATAATCTTCTTACCGAAATAAAAAAAAAAGTGAACAAAATTATTCGCCAGATAAAGATTCTCTGGTTCGATTTACTTTTCTTCTTTTTTCTTTTTTTTTCTTGTTCCTTCATTACGTTGAGTATTATTTGATCGATAAATGACCTTATTAATGTCTGCAGATAACTACTATTTTAGTTTAATAAATAAAAATTATTCTCTTGGCAAACATTTTTTTTTCACCCCCGATGCTTTATTACCACGAATAATTTATTTATGGATTTTTTTTTTTTCGTTTTCGTATAAAAAGGGATGAAAATTATATGAAACCCATTGCAATATACAACATGCTAGTGTTAAAAACGTTTAATTGTTTGATGTATTAATGTTTAATAGCACCTACCACCTACCACCACCCACACAGCATTAACATTACATTAAATAAAAATTGTCTGCACACTGTAATTGCTTTGCAGAGATTTTCTCGTTTTTTTTTTTTCCACTCATTCATACAAGGAATTTACATTTGAATTAATTAAAAAAGAAAAAAAAAATTTGCGTTTTTGTGTTTTTTTTTTATTAATAATTTTGTTTGTACAAAAAAAACATTAATTAGCATACGTTTGATGTTTCCGAAGGGAAAAAAATATACAAAGTGATGGAATGCATTACAAAAAATAAAATTTCTTTTTCCATTATCACTGCAAGCTTACTGAGCACGGCACTTAATTCTACACAACAAACCGGAGTTTTTATGGGAAAATAATTTTTATTTTTGAGTTTTTAATGGATTGGAATTCGTTGTTTGTGGATCTAAAGTGATCTTCATGCATCAGATCACATTTATTCCGTTCCAGTTTTAATGGTAAATCATTACATAAACATTCAATCCGGGATTCTAAACTGTTTTCTAAGTGATCTTCTCTGGTTTTATCAGTGCATTTAATACCTCTTATCGTAACGTAACCTTTTTTGTCCATTTTACTAGAAAATTTATTCCGCTTGTGTAATATGCAGAAAGATTACGATAGAAATCAATGAATCAATTCATGTTAAACCGACTCAACAATACCCTTGATAAAGAATCGATCATCAAAGCTCCAATTAACCCTGAGCTTTGTTTTTGTTCTTCTTCTTTTTTTTTATAAGCAATAAACAAGGAAGAAAAATTGCTAATAATCTCCTTAACTCTCTCTCAGAATAAAATGCATTTGGATTTTTATTCCCATTTTTCCTTGATAAAACAATTTTTTTTTTTTGTTTTTTGATGACAAACCAAAATGCTGCGTACAATTTCTCTCCAATTTTCCCATGCACAACAAATTCAAATTATTTTATTTAAACAATCGAGTAGCAACAAACCCCACTAGGAAAAAAGCGAACAAATAAAATTGAATCGAAAGGAAAGGAAAAACGAAGAAGCAAGTAAACTGGGAGAGATAGGATAAAGTTTTTGCCGTAAGGTATAATACGACAATGAAGATGTTGTACGTTGTACGAAGGAACAAACTTTGATTGAATTTTTAGTTCTTTTCTCGTCTTTTTTTGCCTTCTACTTGGCTCAGATTTTTATTGTCTTCATCCAGCTACAACAAGCAATTCTTTCTGCATTAATAGTTTACTAGACATCAGTCAATACTGCATTATTATTATTATTATTATTTTTATTATTTGATAGATGGTTGATTGTAATGTTGTACCGGCTTTTTTTCTAGCCACAACCACCCCTAAATTTTGTACAAAATCGTCTAGATTTAAACATTACTTTCCATTATTATTGTTTTGCTCAATGAATTGTGAATAACAGCAGAAGAGACGAATGTGAAATATAATAAAGAGACGCAAGAAAATTGGCCAAAGTTATTATTTACTTGTTTGGCTAGGGGTGCGTTTTTTTTTTTTTTTTTACAGATTTTAAATAGTAGTCTGGATGGAGTATTTCGATGGTAATCCTATCGTGAATTTGTGAGACTGAAAACACTGAGCAGCAGATAAAATGCAGAATCAAAAGGATGTTTTCAACGTTCTAATTTTTCTAATCCAAACTGGAGAATAGGGAAGATTGGCGAACTATTCAGTGTCACAATGGATCTAGAATGGCAACACTTAGTCTTGAGTTCGATTTAACTTTACGCTTCGTTGGCTTAAACCGTTTAAGCCAATCCTACATTCACAATGGTAAAGTGATTTCAGAATGGCACCAATTAGTCTTAGAGCTTGATTTATCTTTAATACCAACGACTTTAATCAATTATTTATCCATTTTATTATTTATTATATTTTCGTAATTTGATAGGATTTTATTTATCCTATACGTTATTCCGGTTTATTTCTTTGACCACACGTACAATTTTTATCACCCTTTAATAGTTTCATTTCTTATTCTTATTCTTTTTATTTATTTCATTTATACTGCTTAGTATATAGTTATTGATAATAATTTATCTTGTATTGATAGAAAATTAACTAAAATTATGGTTTTTTATCGAGAGAAAAGCAACGAAACTAAGTAACCAAAACCGATTGAATCAAAATGATTGATATCAACCAGATTAAATAATTTAATTAAATAAGAAAGAACGAAAGAAAGATAAAAAAGCGTTAGGTGACGTCTTTTACGTTTTATATATATATATATATTTTTTCTACTCATCAAAACGTGTATTTAAGGCCAAAAACGAAGGCATAAAAGTTCAATAGTTAAACGTGATTTGATTTCAAACCGAAAAATAGCAGCAGCAAAAAAAAAAGAAAAAAACTGTGGAATAAAAACGTTTATTGAAATAGAAGGAAAAGAAAGAAAATAAAAAAATAAAAAAATCTCTCCTTTTGTTGAATTACGTGCCGTTTTTCTATTTAGTTAGAGTCGTTATTTTGGATTTTTTTTTTTTTTTTTTTTTTTGTTGCTTCTTTCCTATAAAACATTCTTCTTTCGATTTGTTTTTCTTTTTACTCCTTTTTTCCTTTCTTTTCATTCATTAAAGAAAGAATTTTTTGTATTACTTTTGTTGCCTTTTTCATGTCATTTTGGCCATAGCCTCTTAATATAATTTAATTAAAAATTTCGTTCAGTGAGTTAAAGAAGTTAAAAGCAAAAAAAAAAAAATGAATAAAGTGGCTCAAAAATGGGCTTTTGTACCAGATTCGGGTAAAACTAGTTAAGGAACAGTTTTTGTCTTAAGAATTATCAAAAAAAAAAAAATTTAATGAAATGCAGTAAAATTCTCGAAAATACACAAAAAAAAAAAAACAACGACGATGTACGGAAATAACCGATAACAAACGAAAAGCAATAAATTGCAATGAAATCCAATGAAAAATCAACAATTCAAAATACACGAAAATCAACGATAATACACGAAAATAAACGATAAAAGACGAAAACCATTAAATGTCAATGAAATCCAACGAATGTAATTAAAATTCAATGAAAATCACAAGTAAAACATTACAAACCTCATTCAAATTCAATTTTACTCAATGAAAATACAACAAAAAGTCATTTTAAAACCTTTTAAAATCATCACTAATACATCAATAATCACAATAAAAACAAAACAAAAAAAAACCCAAACACACACAGAAATGGAAAATCTTTCAATAAAAACGAAAAAAAAAATTGTTTACACCCCCCAGGTCATAACAAATTTAATGAATAAATAATTTATTTCTGTGTTTATATTTTTTTTTTTTCCTCATTTTTATTACAATTTTATTTAAATGAACACAGAGAAATAAAGAAAGAAAACAAAAAATAAAAAACGTTTTATATGTGAAGAAAGGAAAAAATAATCCTTTCCAAAAACCCACCAAACTACCCTTAAACAGAGAGAAGAAAAAAAAATTAAAAAAAAAATGTTTGACATCCGCATATGATATTTGCATTAAAATTCCTATTAACCTTTTTTCGGCTTAACCATCGTCACCGTTGAGAATGGAAACCAAATTTGTTTGTTTCGTTTCATTTTTTCATCCATTCAATTTTCTTACAATTTTCTAAAGGGCACCCATGGGAATTTTACTTTAAAAAGATTCAGTGAGTGGCTAGGTGCGTACCCCTTAAAGGTTTTTTTTTATTATTTAATTTTGTTCACATGAAAATGTGTTTATCGTGTACAGGTGGCAACAAATAAAATGAACAACAAAGTGTACACCAAAAGTAAAATCAAAGTACTGAGTTAAATAAAAAATTGTGAATCGATTTACAACCAACAAATTTTCATATTATTTCCGGGATAACAAAATGTTAATCGTTTATAATCTTTGTAATATATATTATCTGATTTTGGCTTTATGGCTAGAAATTCTTAACAAATGACTGAATGGACTGAATGAATGACAAGGGAAGAATTATAGAAAATTAAACCGAAAATAATTTTTTTTTTTCATTCCTTCAATTACTTTCTATACTTTCCCATACCGTTGGAAAATAAAATTACAAACTTACGTACGATTTCACTTAAAGGGAAATAAAAATAATAAAAAAGAAAAAAACGCCAGGTATTTTGAACACGACGAAGAAAAAACCCGATGCCAAAGTATAAACTACTTGATAGGGTGATGACGACTCCCAGGAGATATTTGAGCTCATTGTTAAAGCTACAAATTTGGTTCTATTGAATTTAGTTCATCTTTTCTACTCTACCCGCTTTTACCTCTTTTCGCCATTCAATTCGTTTTCATCAGCGTTGCTGCTTAAAGAAGAATTTTCTTCTTTTTTTGCTACCGAAAGGAAAAAACACAGAAAACGGTTGATAATTTTACGTTTTTTTTTTTTTTTTACACAACCTGAAGATATTTTTAGAAATATTATGCAAAAGTTTTTTTTTTAACGTGTAATAAAAATATATGTGTGTACAGTCGAGTGTTGATTAGAATACAGTGTTGGTGCGTAGAATTTCATTAAAAATGTTAAAAATGCTTGAAGAATGTGAGGATCTTGTACGATCTAGTGCGATCACCTGCATAATTAGAGACAATTAATAAATGAAACAAAGTCTGTAAAGCTTTAAGCGACAGAACCCATCACTGTTTACAAAAAATCGCACATAAAGCACTGATCTAGCTTTTGCCTCAACAGTAAAGTACACAAAACACAAAAAAAAAACAGAAAAAACTAAATTTGCATACACCCTAAACACCACCCACCAAACCCATACCCATATTACTTTATTACCTCACATTATTGTACTTCAATTGAGTCTTTTTTATTTTATATCTGAAGCAAAACGACGATGACGATGACAACAACAACGACGACTTTATTCAACGCAGTAAATAATAAAAATAAAATAAAAAATAAAAAATGAAAAAAAAAACTCATTTTTCTTCATTTCTTTTGCGTTACTCCTCGTTACCAGATGAGAAATGTAAAAGGAAGCATGAAGAAGCAGAAGAAGTAGAAGAAAAAAAACCCAGAGAATGTACAAATCAACAACCGAATTTGTATTTTGTGCCTTGATATAAACATAAATAAAAGTTGAAATAAAATGAAAGAATGAAAGAACAGGGAATGAAAGCAAGCAAGGAAGCAAGGAAACATTTCTGCCTTACGTAATCGTGAATGTCAATTGCTGCTCATCATTTGAAATTCAAATTTTTTTTATTTAAAGGTTTTTTACGTTTTTATTCACCTTTGGATTTATGATGAATAAATAAAAAAAAAAATTATTTTTTTTTTAGTTATGAAAAATGTTCAACCACCACCACCAAAAGCAATAAATTCAGCAAAAAGTGGAATTTTTTTTTTTTTTTTTTTTTTTTGTTTTTTGATTAATCAAAGCGGAATAAAATCATTAGAACAGCTTCGATGGAGTCGTCACTATGGAAATATTTTCTAAAAGACTATTTTCTGGTTGTCTTGTAGTTCGAAAATGATTGTGAGGAGTTTCTTTGTTGTTTCTGGTTTTGGTTAATTTTTTTTTTTTGAGTGAACTAAGATCGAAGAGAATTTTTGTTTCTGTCCCAATTTCTGTGTATTTAATTTTAATTTCTTTAGTTTAAGAAATATTTCACTTGTAAACGAGAATCATGCAAACATTTTCTTGATTCAATTCATCATTTCTGTGAATTTAGAAAATAATACATTTTGTATAAAACTATAAATTTATTAATAACGAAACAATGCAATGTCAGTTTTAATGTAATAATAATAGGAAGCAACTGATGCAAGATCAAGTTTTTTCTCTCTTGCTTCCCAAACATCTTTTTAATCCTCCACAGCACGACAGATTCTATATCACGACGTCAACTATTTATTATAGTTTTCTTCACCTTTTTATTATTATTATCTAATCTTAGTTACGTTAAAAATGGGGTGGTGATGCAAAGAACTGTAGCAGTAACACTAAAGTTAACTCATAACGTTAACTTATAACGTTAACGACTTTTTATTATTTTATTGGCAATTCTCTTCTTTTTTTTTTTTTTATCCAATTTCACGGGCTAATACATTTTTCTCAATTACAATATTTCTAACTTTTTTTTTTTGTTTTTTTATATTTATTTCTGCCTGATTCCATCCAGGTTCAATTATAATAGTGGTAAAAGTTGGGTGAGGATATGGTGAAAATTCTTTAAGAAACGATTTTTTAATCCGTGTGTGTGTGTAAAAAAACCCAGTCAAAAAATTTTAAGCAAAGATTAGTTAAACCATTCAGACGATTCATGAAGAAAAAAATCGCTCACCGTGTAAAAATGGCGAAGGCACAACATTGTAGCTGATGTTTGCTGACAATGTTATCACAGATGTCCATTATAAGCTAAGAACTAAACACCGTTTGCTTCATTCCCGAACTAGGAATAAATAGTAAATACATTGAAACGTTAAATGCACAGAAAAAAGAAACCCACGACAGGTGTTACAACAGGCTATGGCTAAGAAATGTAGCAAATGGTTTTTGATTATCACCGTTAAAGTTATAAACGAAAAGTTCTCTTTCTATTCTAGTTTTTTATATTTTAATTTAAATTGCTAATTACTTCATCAACACTTACTTTTACAAAAAAAAAAAAAAAAAAAAGGATTGAAACGGTAAGACGACAACAACAAACGATGTAGCAGCAACAGCAGCAGCAGAAACATCAAATGGGCGATAAAAACGTAAAAAAATAAAAATGTTCATTTCTTAAAATTAATTAAAATATTTAAATGAGCAATGAATTAAATACGAAAAAACAATAAGAATTATTATGTAAAAACTTTTTAAGGAGCATTAAACGCAGTTTCTAAGAAATTTCACTCAAAATTTTACACTCAAAATGAATTTTTTTTTTCCATCCGTTTCTACCACAAAATTAAATTTTTAATCGAAAAACCGTTGAAAAAAAATAAATTTTTTTTTTGTTTGTTTGTTAAAAAATTAAATCAAAGGAGAACAAATGAGCTTTGTGTGGAGAAAAAGTAAAAAAAAAAGGGGGATGAAAAGCTTTAACAGTGTAATTTCGAAATACAAAAAAGAAGTCAGAACGACGACGACGACGACGACGACTACTACTACCTTGGATTGTACAAAATGTTTTTATTTCATTTAAATGACTCCCCACGATTGCGCAAAAATATGCAAAAAAAAAATTCGCAAATCTTGCATCCATAACACCAAACCAAATGTAAACAAATATTTGAGAGAAATTTATTCATTTTCATGATTTTCAATTAGGGATTTTTTGTAGCAAAAGAATTTTTTTTTTTTTTATATCATTTCGTTGGGGTGTTGTAATAACGTAGCTACTCAATTCGTACAACATTTCTATAAAACAACCGTTGAAATAGCATGAAATCTTTATGTTTCCTATTATCCACTGTACGAGCTTTGTACAGCTGACAATATTTTGTGAATTCAGTTTACCGCGAATAACGCAAGTGAACAGAACACAAAAATTTTTTTCGCAGAAAACGATTCACGATTTAACAATACAAAAAATAATAATAAAAAAAACAATAATTTTGTTAATATCCGGATTAATAGTAAATGGATTAAGGTACGGTAAGAATTATTTAATTAATTTATTAGTAAAACCAAAAAAAAAAAGAAAAAACCTTCACTAGTGGAGACGCCTGATATTTTATAGCAAAAAAAACTGCAGGTGGATGGTGTTAGCTTTTAATTCTTTTATCGTCACAAATCTCACACAATGAATACAAGAAAAAAAAATTATTTCTCTAATAAAAATAATTGCATGCATTGCTTGCATAAAATTATTAAGCTTACATACAAAGTGTTTTCTGGTTAATTTCCCCGCAACAAAACTTTACGTTCCTAAAATTAAAAAAAAAAATAGAAATATACAGAAAACGTAAAATAACCGCAAAAAAAAAACACACACACACATAAATAAATGTTAAATTAAGTAGAAAAAAAAACTATGATTATAGCAAACATTATGGTTATTATAAAAAAAAAATGTTTGTTTGCTTTCTGTAATGCTTTTTTTTTAGTATTATAATAACGATTATTGTCTTTAGGATTTAAGGGGATTTTTATTAATGTTATTAACCAGGAAGCGCACGTACGATTATTATTACACGACATGATGATCCTTCATCAATTTAACCTATGCACTCGATGTGAGCTTTTTTTTCCTTCTACTATTTTCTTTATTCTACTTTAAAACGATTTTACACTAGATTTACCTTTAAAGCTTTGGCTATTTTTGTAACATTTTAACATTCTCCAAGCTTTTAAAACAAATAATTCAATGAAAACAAACCAAAATTATTATCACGCTAGATTTAACTATTGAATTCTGTATTTAAGTTAATAAACGTTTTAGTTAGCCGGCTTAGATCGGAAATAGAATAAAACTGAGTTGAAAAAAAAAAAAACAACCAACCAACAAGTGACCAGAAAACATCACCGCACAAAAAATAAATGAGACTGTGGTCAGTTAACGCGAATATTATAAGGAAAGAAAAACTCCATTGCTGCCGGTTTTTATTTAGTTAATTTTGGTTAACATATTGTTCCGGGGTGGTGTGTGTTGCTGCTAATTTTTTTTTTCAAAGTGTTATGTCACAACAAGAGAGAAAAAAATAGCAAGCAAACTCCATGATTATACACTTGGGGGTAACAAGTTTGAACAGCAACAACCACGTAAATACGATTTTTTTTTTTTTGTTTTTAGGTCATTTGTAGAGAAAAAAAAAATTAAATTAAAATAGGACATTAGAACATCACCTACTAACCACCACCAACAAAACTACATTTATAATTATTATTTTAATTAAATATTTATTTAATTCTCCTCTGTTATCCATGTTTAACAATTATTATTTACAAAACACTTGAGACTGTTTAACTGATAGTGGACTGGTTGTGTTTGGACACTAAATAAAGATAACCCGTTGAATGCATCAGAGGATTTTAATCACAAAAAAATTCATCATTACACTCAACATATTATTTGTTATGCATTTTTTTTTTTAACAATATATTTCACAATAAAAATTAACAAAAATCCCATGATTAATCGATTTTATTGTCTGCTATACTCACTTCCTCATTCTTTCTTTCTTTTTTTTTTTTTTTTTGTTTGTTTGTTATACCAAAATGGTTTAAATTTAATTGTCACAACATATATTGATTGATGATATTTTATTTTCTATTTATCTCTACAACTACAACCGAGTGTCATGTTAAGATTATTGTAATTTAAACTAAACATTGGAAAATAATAATAATAATAATAGAAAAAAAAAAACGAAACGAAACGAAAGGAAGCAGCAGCACAACAACAATGATTTATATCCTGATATCATGTCATCAGTAAGTTACTTAGAGAGTTTTTTATTATTATTTATTATTTATTATTAAAGCACAGAGAGATAAATAATATTTTTTTTTTCTTTTTTTTTTAATATTTTGATTGACCTATGATCAATTATTTGTCAAATTATTGATCAAATGACGGATTGGTAAAATAACAAAGAAAAAAAATTAAATACGCCGAAATGTTTACAACATGCATTACAGTGTTTTAAATAGAAAAAAAAAATTTCCTTTCTTTTATTAAAAATCCTAATTAAAATAAATATTTTGGGGTTTGTTTTGGGGTTATAAAAAAATTTTAAAAAATAATTAAAATAGCAAAGTAAAAATATAAAAAAAAAAACTAAAAAGCGTGTTAAGGATACGGCGGTGGAGGTGCCAAACATGATAAATCAATTGTGAAATTTTTTTTCGTACACTCATACGATGATTGTTCTTCTAATGATGGATTTGATAATGATATACTACGTGGCTTCTCAATTTCAATTAATTCTTTTCTACCTGTACCAGAACAACAGCACGGCCGATATTCTGTTTTACAAGTTCTTTCACATTTATGCGGTGTCACCGATTGTGATGGTGATGGTGGCGGTGTTAATGGCATTTTTTCAATTATTTTACCTACTGTTGCTTCTGCTGTTATTATTTTTATTTTATTATCAAACGGTGGTGGTGGTATTGTTGTATCAAACGTTAATATTTTATTTATTTTATTATTGCACGGTGCTGTTGTAATTGTTGACGATTGTAAAATATTTGATGTGGTCGATATTGTATTTGGTATTGAATGAAATGATAAATGATAACATTCACGAGAACATATACCGTCTGGTTCATCTTTATAAATAATTTCTCTTGATGATAAACATTCATTACATAATTTACGTTCAACAGCCACTTCAATTTTATCTAGTATTGGTATCATTACTTTTAAATTATTATTTTTATTACAATTTAATAAGGATAAACTGCGTGATTTAGTCGTTAAATCTGATATAGCTTTATGGCAAAGACTACACTGTTGGCCAGAAGCCAATATTATCACATTATTATTATTATTATTATTATTATTATTATTATTATTATAATCATCCTCTGGATTATTATTATTATTACAACGATTAGATAAATTAAAATTCTCTTCAAATTCATCATGCCAAGTTCTTGGTGATTTATCTCTG